>SPNW01000086.1:0-29881 GCA_004918325.1 Wallemia hederae
TCAAAAAATCGTGAAAGTCTGGCAGCACAAGTACAACGCAGCACAGCACGGTTATGGAGTAGCATAAGATTGTATACAATTGTACAAGCTTCGTCAATTATCTCAACAATTCTTCTCACCACCGGTGCACCTCCTTACAAAATTTTCTCCACCCAGCAGCACGAAGTGAAATTCACTAAGATAAATCTGGTAAATGTGGGTGGCGAGATGTCCAATCTCGAGACGCGCGAGATGGGCTAAATCTATAAATGTCCAGAATGGATATCTAAGGCGCGCAGAATATTTATTGCCACATTTGAAATAGAATAGATAGAATAAACGCCATTTTATCCCAAAATCGATATATCCAGACCCCTGATTTTTCACAGGGCAATTCATGAAGACAGTTCTAAACTCAACCATTTTAATGCTGCGCGTCAATCGACAACAGAGCAGATTTTCATCTAGGGTTATCGAAAATCGTCAAGCAAAAATATTCGTCAGGAGCAGGACTCGAACCTACGCACCTTACGGTACTTGATAACAAGAAAGATCAGATCATTCAAGTCAAGCGCCTTAACCACTCGGCCATCCTGACATGACGTGTTCAGTTGTCTTGTCTTTGTCTTGCGCGCGTTCTTTCAGCCTAGTTGTCGTCATTTCCATGCAAAAGTTTCGTTACAGCACCGCCGAGTCCTCTGAGTCCACGAGTCCGTCACACCAGCACTCGCTCGCATACTCTCGATCCACACGTCAGACATTATCTACATCACCGCTTGAGAAGGCAGCAGGACCGGATTAGCACGCTATAGCGGAGCTACAGGGAGAACCTCGAGCCTAAGAAAGATGGAGGGATGCATGAAATGTCATTCAGACCGTTTACTAGATCTGTATTTCTTTGCTGCTTCGCTCGATGGCGATCTTGAGCTAGTGCAAGATGCCGCCTTATCACATCGCAGTTCGCAAGACTAGGCGAGCGGGAGTCGCGCAAGAACGCCAGCCTTCTCATTGACTGATTTCAGGCCTTACACACGCCGCATCGTGGTCGCAGCTGTGCCCTCACATCGTACCACCTTCACCCTTCGCCAGTGCATCGGCCTGTACGTCTTTGCCATTGTGCTTGAGAGATCATTCCCCTTCCTCGTCGTCAGAGCTGCTCATAGCTGCCTTCCCGGAGTGCGTTCGTCACTGGCGCGCATCTTCGCGCCTTGGATAATCACCAGATGTGACAACATCGAGGAGAATCTAGGCAGCCGGCGCAGCTGGAACTAATTTGGCAAGTATGCGAAATCACACGGAAAATACAGCATTTGCATTGCGGAACTCTCTTATTCGTCTATCACAATCTCATCTCAATCCGCGATATGCCCCAAAACTGCCATTCTGGGCTTAGTGGCGCAGCTTTAGCGCCAATTTAGCGCGAAATTAGCGTCAACATCACCGTGGCATGTGACTCAGCGATTTTAGCGCGGTTTGCGGCAGTATAAATAGCGCGACAGGCATTTTCACCTCTTCTTCACGGCCGGCCATGATCAAGATATAGCGCTCCTCAAGACTCCAACATCCAATCAACCAATCACTAATCAACCAAAAATGCATTTATGTATCTGATCTCTCATCACAGCTCTTCCAGCACACGCAACTATTCAGACACGCAAGTACTCTCAAGGCATCATGCATATCAAGAGCTTGAGCAAGATATACATATGAGACGGATCACTTTTGGACATGGTGAGCGCTCGTTATCCTCCTCTTAGCCTTCTGACTTGTCTCGCAGACTTCTTCTTCTTTACTTCAGCTTCTTCTTCTCGGTTTCTTAGCCTCGGCTTCTTCGTTACGGCCTCTTCTCATCGAGCCCCTCTCTTTGGGCTCTTCTCTTCGGACTTCTCTTCACGACACCTTCTTTACTCAAGAAGGCATTCGGCAGTGGCAGATGAAATCTGGACTCCACTTGGGCTCGCACACGCCTTTTTCAAGATAGAGAGCACTTTTTTGGAGGACAAGATAGTTCCAGATGGTGAACATAGCAGCGTCGTGGGTTGACTTCCTCTTTGGGCCAACACTTGCTGACTTGTCTCACAGTCTCCATCTTTTCGAGACGCATGAGCAGCAAAGGAGACTACAGGGACGGTGGACCTCGCATTGACGTGAGTGAGCTCTCCTTTGCACTTCCACTTGCTTACTTCCCACTCAGACTATGCTTCACTCTCTCCAAGTAGCGCAAGACATAGCAGCAACTCGCTTCAAGTCTTACTTTGGTACTTCAAGAAGAACAGACACATCGGTACTTCGGGATCAGAATCTTTGGCGGCGTTCTTCCAACTTCGCTCTCCTGGTATCGTTCTTTTCGCAGCACTTTGGTTTGCAGCGATCTTTTTCTTCTTCTTGCCCTCCGGAGGGCTACCATATTGCTACTAACAATTGCTGCTCGCTGCTCTCTTTGCTGCTTTCGGGTCTCTCACTTTGACTCGACTTGGATTTGGATTTGGATTTGGATTTGGACTTAGATTTATATTGATTTTGACAACTTTCTGAATACATTCTATGCTTTGTTGACTGTATCCACTGCGTGCCATGTCTGTTGGTTATGCGTGCCGTGTCCTTTGATAGTGCGTCCATGTCAATCGATGTTCACGTGTGTGCTGTCGAGGCTGACGCAAGAGCAAAACGTGTCACATAGAAGGCATCCAATGCAGACGACTCATCCGACTTTTGACTATCTTTGTGCTCTCCAGTATCGCAGTAGCACAGCGTCTTGGTGAACCCTGAACTCAGCAAACTACCTATGCTCTCCATGCCAGTAGTACGGCGCCTCTTCCACGCCGTCTTTGAGTCGTTAACTAGAGGCAGGGATAGTCATGATGATGTGGTCTGCACGACTATCCTCCTCGCTTCTAGAATGCTCGCTGCCTCCCTTTCTTGGTCTTCTCCTATTCCTGCTCTTCGATTTGGCAGCTTTCTCTGCAGCTGCTTCTTCATCTCGCTGCCGCTGCACCATTCGAAAGTCCATAGCAAGAAAGCGAACTATTCTATCCAACTCCTTAGCACTCATATCTGGTGATCCACTTATGCGGCGACGAACAGTCGTATGTAGATCTATAGGAAGGCTGTTCATGATGGCAGCTTTGAATGTAAATTCCGAGATGCAGTATTCGTCTCGCCTCCATTGAATACGCCTGAGATCCTGGTAGACCTTGTCCAAATACGTGATATGCCTTGGGATAGCGCCGTAGCTTTCATGAACTTTGTTGCCAAATACCTTGCAGTAGTGTTCCCCAACTGTCTCCCATAACGCATCCGCATCTTCCCGGACGTCTCCGCTGCTGTCTGACTTGTTGGAAAGAATGTGTTTTTGACGGAATCAGAAACAGATAGGGATATAAAAAGCTTCAGTAGCCTGTCTCTTCGCTGCCACTCGCTATTGATCTTTGCTATCTCCTCAGGTGCATCTGGCCTCTGCTGTGGTTGCTCCGCGAGGAGGTGATTCTCCTCAGTGTAGAGAGAGCTGTCTAGGCCTTGCAGTTGCCATGCATTCTCGAGGGTCACTTTCCCGCATAGCACGTCAAGCATTTGCGGCTTTCAGCTACGCCTTCGACAGTGAATCTCCAGTCATCGAACGTCTCTATCTGCTCACTGTCGAACGTTTCGACCTCATCAGTTCCAAGCCACATTTGGGATCCAAGATCGACCGTCTCCGATATGCTCTTCACCGGCAGAATTTTGAATTTCATTATGACGATGGTGGAAATTGAGGAAGGAAGGCGTCTTATCAGCGCGTGCGATTAGACATAGTTCACAGCTCAAACACTACCGATGAAGTTTGTTTGTTGTCTATAAATCGAACTATCCATGCTCGCCGTTCAAATCTCAATCCTTGTTTCCGTATTTCTGTAAATGATCATCAATGAGTATAAAGTAGCATGCAGTGGATGTACGTTACGCAAGTAGCCGATGTCAGCAGAGCTGTTGCGATTCTGCTTTTCGCTAGTCACGCGGTGTACGATGATGTCACATGAAAATTCGCAATTGCCAAAACCGAGGCGATGGATAAAGGGGATGCGCATTTCCGGTTGTCCGTTCTTACCACAACACAAACCACAACTCGGTAGCTGCGTTTCTTCGACACTATCGATACGGTTTATTATGACGCTCAACACCGATAAACCGCAGCGTAACGTAGATGGACAAGCTATGCAAGCAGGAAACTTAACAGATGAGAATATACCCGTCAAACCAGAAAGTGCTTCTTTGAATGTCGATTTCAGTGCTCTGTCTAAAGAAGACGTCGAGAAGCTCATCCATTCTGAGCGAGCGGAGAAATCAAAACTAGAGCAAGAAGCGCAGGATTTGGAGAAGATGTTGGCTGATGTTAAGGCAGAGACTCAGGGCTTGAAGGAGCGGGCTGCGAAGATGAAAGAGGAGACTGGCGACCAGGAATCTGGATTAGATATCTTGAATAGGATGTAGCAGGTTGTGGCGATAAGACAATGAATCAAGTTTGAAATATATTAGTGTGGCTGCATCTTGTCTGTGCACTTTGATTAAAGATGAGTCAGATATCAATGTTGACGAACGAACGCGAGCTTGAGATTGCAAAGGCGTCAGGTGGTTATTGCGATTGTCGTGCATGCTGTTCTGTGCAAACCTCGCAAAAGCTTCTCCCCGTCTTGATGAATTCATCAATCTGGGTCCCATTTAAATGACTTCCAAGAACTCGGAAGTGAATTTAGAGGATGCCCCACCTGCGCTGGTGGAGACATATGGACAGCTTCTAGAGCTTGATGCCAGACAGCGCGCCACGTTAGCCAGTCTTGAGACAGAGAGGGACCAGAGGCTGGGAGAGCTGGGGAGGCAGTGGCAGAATGCTGAGCCCGAGGAAAAGGCGAGAATATCAACCATATTGACAAACGCTGCTGAGGATAAGAGCAAGTGCACGCCGAGTGATCGAGTGACTAGATCGCGAGCGCGCGCACAAAATAGTCAGAGCAGCTGAGGATGGCTGTCATGTAACTCATTGTACCGCTAAACACACATACACATACACACACACACGCACACTCAATAAGATAGCATAAGAGTCCATAGTAATACAAGCGACACTTCCTGAACATGCCTGCCACGGATGAAACATCTATAACGTCTAATGGATAAGGGTGGGTGAGGGTGAGATGTGTGACTTTGAGAGTGAACTGCGCGTTGACATATGCATTGACATATCTACAGCTTCTTGATGATGGTAGTGAGGGCGACGCTGATGACGAAAGGTGCGTCGAACGCGGTACCGAAGAGGTCGACAGCTGGGAGCATATCAGCTAGAATGGAGAAATTAGTTGAAGTGCTGAGTGAGCTATTGAGTTGTACGAGCATAGTGAGGAAGAAGGATCCCATAAGTTGAGCGAGGAGGAAGATAAGGAAGATCTTAGTGCTACCGCTATTATCCTCATTGAGTGCAACGTTAGTAGTACCAGCGACTTTCTTAAATATCCTTCTCACGACGAGCAGGAGTGCCTTAGTGTTACTGACGATAATAGCGCCGATTGACACGACAGAGACCTGCTTCGAATACACGTTCTCAGACTCACGCGCGCCGAAGACTCTCGCGAGCACCTTGCCTAAGAGGAGCGAGAAGTAGTCTGGTGTGCTCTCCGTGTGACCCTGTCTGAACATGAGACTGAAGAGGGAGAGAACGACGCGGGTGATGCAGTACACGGCGAAAGTGTATCCCAACACCATGTACGCTTTGCCTTTAAGAGTGCGCGAGAATTCCTGACGCTCACACTTGAAGCGAAGATCAGCCAAGTCAGTTCGCATCTGCTCCTCGAGACTGGTGAGGGCGCTGAGTTCAGTGCGCATTGGACCAGGCACGTCAGAACGCGTCCAGGAGGTCATCCATGCTGGTAGCACTGAGTTTGGGGCATTCTCCTCCATCTTAGCCGTCGCTGCTACTTGCGCACTGTGCACTTTGGCACGCACGTCGTCGAGCTGCGTCTGTACGTGCAGCAATGCTTTCTCTGAGTTGTCAATGTCGTCGAGCGAGACTGGGAGCCTGTAGGGGGTGTGAGAAGCCTGCGCATGTAATGTATACACGCCACCCACCAATTGCGCTTTGACACCGCCTGCAGGAACATGAAGGTGGTGGACACGACACTGAAACCGGAGAGGACGGCGAGGATGATAACGCCGAGACCGACACTGCGCACGAGAGCCTTACCAAACAGGTTAGACGCGTTGGAGAGGGGGAGGGGGATGGTGGAGAAGAGCAGAGCGTATGCTGCGAATGGTATGAGACTGATCTTGATTGTGCGCAACAGTGGTGGGTGGTAGTCGAGAACGGTGGTCGAGGCCTGGCGCAACCGCACGAAGAGGAAGCACTGGAGGTAGGGTATGAGGGTGATAACGAAGAGGAGGAGGAGTGTGAGTGAGATCTTGAACGCTACCTGCACGGCTGGGGTGTGCAGAACATTAACAGCGTTAAGGATGGCGATGAAGATGATCTTGCTCGCCTGGGCGAACACCATGCTGAACGCCCACCGGGAAACGATCAATCCGGAAGCGACGTGATTGAGGGAAGCGACGGCGGAGAGTTTGGACTTGATGAAGGGGATAAGGGGCTTGGAGAGGGTGGATCTGAGGGTAGGGAGGAGTGGCGCGTGTGGCTCCTCGTCGTCTTCCTCGTTGGACTTGCTCTCGCTCGCATCTTTGAGCGTGGGCGATAGAGAACGCAGCAGGAAATTGCGAGCGAGGGTGAAAGAGAGAATCCTTAGGAGTATTAGCAGGATCTATAAGAATACTGTATGCGCACTCTACGCCCGTAATAATGATTCCGTCGCGGAGATCTTTGGCCTGCATTATGGCTGTCTAGAAACAAGAGATGAAGAGAGAGAATT
This sequence comes from Wallemia hederae, assembly GCA_004918325.1. Classification (NCBI taxonomy): domain Eukaryota; kingdom Fungi; phylum Basidiomycota; class Wallemiomycetes; order Wallemiales; family Wallemiaceae; genus Wallemia; species Wallemia hederae. Next base: position 6,867 of record SPNW01000086.1, read on the forward strand.
GGGTTAGGGAATATTGGTTTAGACCTCTTGCAACGCTCAAAATACCTCGTGCAACCCTAGCGTCCGCCCATGCCAATGAAGCAAATGAGCTCGGATGTCTGGCCACATTCTTCCTCTCGACAATCACACTCACCACCGTGAATTCACAGCTGCGCAAGTTTATGCAGGCCCACAATCGTTTCATTTCTCTGTTTTACACGCTCGTTACGCTAGCCAGCCTAGCGCATCTCTCCCGCCTCGCTGGCGTCGCTGCAGAGGTCGTTGTCTGCCAGAACGAGGCTGCGAATATCCAGTGGTGGCTGACGCAGAAGGAGAATCCTTGGTGGGTTGTTTGAGCGTTGTAGCTGCTCTCGCTTATGCCGTCTTAGCACTGTTATGTCCAATGCTGCGCAAGTATGCAACAGCCAGGGTAAGCGGTTATTTCACCCAGCAATCCTCTTCTAACTCCCCACAGCCACTGTCCGGAGTCTCAATTTCGGTGGCACTTACTACGCTGACCCAGATCCCTGCGAGTGTTCTGTTCCCTACTACAATCTCGCAGAGGCGTGCGCTTACTGCGGTACTGGCAGCCAGGACAGAGGAACGTCCAAGGATGACTTCTTCAAGAAGTGCGCCGACAACAAGCTCACTGTCACCGATCAATTCCCCACTAATGTCACAGACAAGATCAATGTGCCTCCATGGGCGACAATGGCTATCCCTGCTAGTGGAAATTGGTCGGTCAGCGATGCTGAAGCATACGCGAAAGACCACCCAACACCCACTCAATCCTCGCAGCCGTCTGATGCCACCGATCACCACTACTCTGTCGGTGCAGTTGTCGGTGGTACACTTGGAGGTGTAGCAGCCTTAGCTATCATCGTTGCCATAGGCGTGCTCTTCTGGTGCAGGCGATCGAGCACTGCGGCGAGGAGAAGACGCCTGATGATGCGCGCGCAAGGTATCCCAACTAAGGTCAAAGACACAGACAGTATATTTGAGATTGACGACGATGAGCCGCGACAAGGCAGACAGGACCACGATCTCGACAAGACATACATTCCAGTGCCGTACACAGGATCCATCACCTCAGCGAGGCAGTCAGGCGCAGGTTTCAACATGGCGAGTGACGGGAGGTTCGGACAGCACAGCCATAGACGGTCGCAGCCGCTGAACAACATTACAGACTTGGATGACGAGAATAGCGTGTACAGCAAGCCAGATCTGCAATCACCCATTCCCGCAGTGAGGAAGGGCGTCGAAGCGGGCTACAACGGCAACAGCTACATTCTCAACAAACACAACTACAATCAGTCTGACGCAGGCGCCAGTCTATACACGGATTCAGCGGAGAGTGCGACGAACAATGGCAAACTTGTTTACAGCGACTACTACAAGAGGAACCACATGATCTAGAGGAGGATAAAGAGTTTAATATGGATGTATTCTATACCCATGGACAGTTAGTTTTTGTTTTCACGAAATTGTTCCCAGTTACTTGACTGTTCACATGGCTATCGCCCGCGCACGTCCCTTGGAATGCTTTGAAGGCTGTACGCGCATTCCAATCTATCGAACAAGATATTTTGGACATTTCCCCATTTTTAATTTTATCTGTCAACCTGTCACACAATTCTTAGCAACTCGATTCTTTGTGCACCGCATTTAGACTCGGTACCTCGAAGCTTCTTTGAATCAATCGGTCATCATCTAAATTAAAAAGGTGAGTCGGGAAGAGTGTTATTGCGGGTTTCTTATACACCATCACAGAAATGTCCTTCACGCTAGAGAACTTTGATCTCAGCAATCTCCTCGGCTCGGATCTCGACGCATTCACCCAGTCAGCAGCCAACCTCAAGAATCCGCACAACAACCTCGACGTCGACAGCTACCACGACTTTCTATCGCCGCTTAAGGGGGGCGAGAGCATTGACAGCGACCTGCCTTACTCGTGGTTTGATTACAACAGGAACCACCCACAAATAAAGACGGAACCTATGGACGACATTGTTCCCGTAGAGGCGCTGCCACCGAGTATGTTCTTCCAGCCGCCAGAGTCGCAGGCGGATGCCCACAAGGAGGCTAAGTCGCAGCCAGCCCAAGGTGATGCCAATGCGGAGTCTTCGGAATCTTCTCCGCAGGTACACTCAGACACCCACCAATCACTCGACGATATGGCTTCTGATGACGAGAGCGATGTCACCGTCAAGCCAACTCCAAAGCGCGCATCGAGGAAGAGCAGTGCTTTCACCAAAGCCAAGAACAAGGCACTGTCCCCACAAATCAAGCGCAAGAGATCAGTCTCACCAAGCACCTCAACCTCTAGTAGACGCTCCTCAGTCATGGATGCAGACATAGACAACATTGAGCTCCCAAAGATACAGAAAACAGCACACTCGTCGCAATTCGTTCCTCCAGACACTTCAAACCTTCCAAAGAGAGAGGCGAGGCTGTTGAAGAACAGAGCGGCAGCGTTCCTGTCTAGACAGAGGAAGAGAGAGGCGTTTGAACATCTCGAAGACAAAGTGAACGAGTTGGAGAGGGAGAAGGCTACACTCGCTCACGAAAGAGACACGGCGATCGCTGGCGAGCGTCGTGCCCTTGAAGAACTCCACGCCCTGCAGGCACAGATGGGCGATGGAATGCAGCAGTAATGACGACGTTTACGCGGTAATGCGGTAATGCGGTAATGGCAAATTGGCAAATGGCGCAATAATGTAATGAACGTATTGTACGTTTAGTTTTGTAGTTTTATACATTGTTTGACAGAAGTTGTATATCGTATTTGAAATTGTATTTGACCTCTTGTATAGCAACCACCACCGTTAATGTCGACCAATCACAGCAATAACGAGCCAATCAGAATCGAGGACAACAGCACAGACCAGCACGTCGTACAAGATGTCTATGACGGCGTAGAGGAGGTCGAGAAGCCTGGATTACAAGCCTCGACCGCCGACGCTGCACAGCCGACGCACAAAGTGGAACCAGAGGAGAGAGATGACGGTGTGAAAGGGGGCAAGGATGAAGCAGTGGATGCTACTCAGCCTGTAGATGTCTCTCAGCCAGCAGAACGTTCTCAGCCATCCGAGACTACTGGCGAATCTCAGCCAGCGAGCAAGGAGAAAGTAGATGCACTTGCAGTCATGTTCCCATCTGTGAGTGTATAGCAGCCCATACTTGCATTCTGACTTCTCGCAGATCGACAGAGAGATAATTACCTCGGTGCTGGCATCGTCGAGCACGCAGGAGCGGGCCGTGGAGACGCTGTTACAAATGAGTGATCCAACACAAGCAGCGACAACAGGTCCAGCGCGTCCTGTATCGCAGATGCGTCAGATGCACGACGACGAGGCACTCGCACGTCGTCTCCAAGAAATGGATTTCGAGAGAAACGGCCGAGCATCATCTACGCCGTACGACGATTTAGGATACGAGCCACGCAGAGCTCGTCGTAGGGAACGTGATGAACAAGAGCGTCAGAGGCTGCACGAGCGTGCTGATAGTCTCGAACCTGGTTTCAACTTGAGCGATATCACTGGCGCGTTTTCTGAATTGGCCTCAACGAGCAAGAAACATCTAGACGACTTCTGGTCCTCCATGTCAGAAGCATTTGGAGGTGGTAACGATAATGCACAAGCGCAGTCGTCTCAGCAGCATGACTCACAAGCACCCCCACCACCCCGTAAAGTCAAGATCGATAACCCATACGAACACCATTACGATCCTGCTATTCATCGTAGAGCGCAGCAGAATAACAGACAGTCCATGATGCAGCATGGGCGTTCTGCCGACTTCAGCAATCTCGGTTTCTTGCCTAGGAGGGAGATTGACCTTAGTCAGCACAAGCGCACAAACTCGAGTGCGAATGAAGGAGATGAGGATGACGAATACACACATAATCCATTCAACGAGCGTAAGTGAGTGAGGTGGTCAAAAGTATATATTGTTCATTTGCTGTACATTTTCTCATTCACGCTGTATAACGTAACGATATCATTCACTCAGCGTCGAGCTCAGCATAGTGTCTGAACACGCCGTCTGAGTAAGGCAAGCGACGTTCAGAAGCGAGGTACGCTGCGATGCGCTCGTCAGCTTTGATGTGCTGATGGAAGTTTTTGATGTGCGGGTACGACGCAAGCACAGTCTGCATCCTCTTCGGGAACGCAAAGAGGAGACCGTCTACGACCTGCCACCAGACGTAGTCGGCGTACGTGCGCGAGCTGCCGACGAGGCAGGTGTGATTAGACGCTGTGTTGCGCGCGAGGTTGGTCTCGAGGTAGTTGAGGAACTTGGGGATGCGCTCGCGGCGGAACACCTCAGCGTAGCGCAGCGCCTCCGTTTTCTGGTCCTCGTAGTAGAGCATCGCAGCGATCGGGTGGCTGTGTGGTGCGTCTTAGTGTTCGGTGCCGGAGTGTGAGAGTAACAGCTTAGCACTCACTGCGTGTTGTGTGCCTCGTCATTGAGATCTAAGCCGGTGAGCGCGTGCTGCAACACATGGGCTTGCGCTGCCGCGCCTTCGCCGTCCAGACCCAACTTGGGCGCTAAGTACGACAGAATCGCCGCCGTCTGCGCCAACACCACGCCCTCTTTCTCGTCGCGCAGGATTGGCGGGAAGAGTGGCTGAGGTGAGTCATCGCCGAGTTCAGCGCGTCCTTCTACATACCCCATCACTTCGTCGACACCTCCAGGCGTATCCACCCAGCGCGCACCCGCGTGCTCCAAACACAGGCGGATGAACTCACCGCGGCCAGGAATAGGCCAGTAAACGAGTCTGTAGTCTGCGTTGTTGTTGGCGATGTCGGTCATGGGAGTGATTGTTGAAGATGTCTGAATGACATAATCTTGATATGCATATTGACTAAAATTACAAATATACGACTGTCATGGTCGACTGCATAGACTACCAATCTAGTGCGCTCGAGATGCGTAGTAGTTGGAGGATCCAGTGCCGGGCACTCCGCCCTGCGTGCTCTGCTGTCTGCTCTGCTGCCTGCCCTGTCCACTCTGCCCGACGGCGTCGTCCGCCTCCTCAGCGCCCTCTTCTGGCTTGCCTACAATATTGCCAAACACACCCCACAGCGCTGCGATCGTCTTGAATTCCTTGCCCACACCGAGAACCTCCTCCAGACGCCGTCCGAGCATATTGGAGTTATTGAGCGCTTGCTCGAATTCCTGTGTGGGTTTTGTGAGTAGAATGTTGTTGTACACCATGAGCATCCCCACTCACATGCGCTATCTCCTTCACCAGCCTCTCCTTCTCGCGGTCGAACCACGTCGTCTCGTATTGCGGCTGCATGAGCGAAGATCCGCCCAGATTGGACGCCTGTAGTGGCTCCTTGGCTAATTCCAGCGACGCGTCTTCCATGCTATTTATTTGCTGTGGTTGTGATGATTCAAGACGCGAGGACACGGACGCGCGAGTCCGTTCGGATAAATTATGAGTATTTGTGTGTGTGTGTCTATCACGGAAAATGCATTAAATAAATAAGATAATCAAAGCACTACTTCTTGCCCTCCTTGCCCTTCTTCTTGGCTGCTGTCGACTTGCGCAGGTCGTTCGTAGCTTTATGTGTGCCTGCGCCGAGTATGTTTTTGTGGTCTGATTAGGTATATGTCAGTAAACATGTTCTACACCCTCACACACTCCCAACTCACGCTCATCGTTTACCAACTCATGAGCCAGAGACGACTCATTCGTCGTCAGGTACTTGCTGCTAATACCTCTGCTCATGAGGGGCTGAGCGAGCAGCTTCTTGAGCTCAGATTTCTGTTTCTGGAGTGTCGCGCTCTCGCGCTCATCGAGATCGCCCACCGCAGCCTTCTTCTTCTTCTGTCCACGCGAATTGTACTGCGTCTCCTCGTGATCGCTTTCGAGATCGACTCCGAGCGCCTCAGCTGCCTCTTTCTCCCAGCTCGCGTCGTACTTGGCTTTGCTTGTCTTGTGCACCGTGTCGTCAATCTTCTTAGCGAGGTTCATCCGACTCTTGAGCTGGTCGAGGATGTTGAAGTGTATCTGGAGCTGCGAGAGGCCGCTTTCTGAGGGTGAGAGATATTAGAACGAGATATGCAATGGTAAGACTCAATCACCCACCTCTGTTCAGCTGCTTCAGGAGATCGTTCGCCATGCGTCTCTCTTCAGGCGACACCAGCAATACTGCCAGACCACTGCGCTGCGCACGCGCTGTACGTCCACTTCTGTGGATGTACGCGTCGGCTGTGCGCGGCACCTGGTAGTGGATGACATGGTCGACGGCGGGCACATCCAGTCCACGCGCTGCGACGTCAGTGGCGATCATGACTGCATTAGGGAGCGTCTTGAACCTATCAAAATTCCTCAGACGCTGGCGCTGTTGGAGGCCGGAGTGTAGTGGGAAGACGTGCTGTTTGAGCGTCTCAAGTAATGGCACCAACCGTCTGATGGCATCGATCGACGATACGAACACTAGCGTCTTGCCAGTATACCGCAACAGGAAGTAGTAGAGATAGAGATCCTTGTCTGTTGACAGACAGTCGATCCTCGCCTCTTCCAGCGTCGAGACCACCTTGTTGACTGGCGAGAGGTCGATTATGGATGGCTCGAGATCGCGGAAATCCAATCTCATGAGTAAGTCGTCTTGGGCGGTTCGTTAGAGGACACAGTGCTTTGCTTTAAAAATCCACCCACCCAAGGACGTCTTCACTGGCTGCTGCTTCTTTCCGGTGCCTGCTTTGCGCTTGCGTTTGAGATTCTGCTGCAGATCCTTAGACAGCGTGGCGGAGAACACCATTGTCTGCATGTCGTCTGTCGCTGGCACCTCCTCTGGCAGACCTATCTCTGTGGACTCAAAATCGTCCTGGAAAGCGGCAGTTGATGATCTGTGTGGGGTTAGTGATGTGCGTAGGTGTCAGTATGTGCCTACTTAGACGAGCGCTGTGTCATGCGCAGTATCTTGTCCATCTCCTCGAAGTGACCTGCTTCAATCATACGATCAGCCTCGTCGATGACAAGGAACTGGCTTCTGATAGCGCGCTTTGCGAGTGTGCCATCCTGTATCGTTTTGTTAGCTTTTCGAACGCCCCCACACACACACCACTCACGTCCATCAGCACCTCCCACAAACGACCAGGCGTCGCAACTACTACGTTGGCGTACTGCAGCTGTCTCTGCTGCTTCTGTATAGACATACCTCCGACCACTGTCGCCACGTTCACCCTTCTCTCCTTGTCGTCGACGCGCGGAGCAAACTTCTTGAGTTCTCCAGCTACTTGCAACGCCAACTCGCGGGTCGGGCAGAGAATCAGCGCAGCGAGCGCATCCGATGGGATTTCGCCCTCCACGATCCTAGACAGTATCGGCAGGCCGTACGCAAGTGTCTTTCCTGAACCCGTTTCAGCAACACCTATGACGTCCTTCCTGATCATGGATGATTTGAGTGATTCTTTCTGGATCGGTGTGGGTGTGGTGATGTTGTTCTCGTGCAGCGTACGCAGGAGAGTTGGAGGGAGTGCTGTGCTGATGTCAAGGCTGTCTGGAGACCACTCTGGCATCTTTGAGACTGAGTGGGTGTGAGATGTGCATGAGATGTGAGTGTATCCACTCACCATCAAACTCTGGCTCAGCTGGGGGTGCTGCCTTTTTCTCCTTGGCTTCCTGCGCCGCCAACTCCTCTCGCTTGGCCTCCTTAGCTGAAGCTCGCTTCTTCTTTGCTGCCTCACGCTTGTCAGCCTTGATCTGCTCACGCTTGGTCTTCTTCTTGGCTGGCTGCTCAGCGTCGCCCTCCTTGGACTCCTCCTCGGGCCTCTCTGGCTCTTCATCTTCGACGAACGGCACATCGACGACGTTCTCGACGCTCGTTGGCTGTGAGGCGGAGATGGTGAGAGATGAAGGTGTTTGCGTGCTAATGACCCACTTTGAGCTTCACTATGCGCTCTCCCGAGTGCCCCTCCTGGTACTCAACGTCGACGCCGTCAATCTCCTCCAAACCCATCCAGCCGTCGCCCAAGGCATCTGCGAATTTGTGATCGACCTTGTTCCACTTGAGATCTGATCTCTTGCGCTTTCCCTGTCCTTTTTGTGGCATTTTATGATTTTTGTTATCAAAGGAAGAAGCAAAGAGTGTGTAGTCTTAACTCTGCACGATGACCATGAAGGAGGTTACAGTCACTGCGCCGGTGAACATTGCCGTCATCAAGTGGGTTGCGCATCTCTCACTCTACGCCTCTCATCTCCGCTCAGATACTGGGGCAAGCGCAATGTTAAACTCAACCTGCCAACGAACAGCTCGCTCAGCGTGACGCTCTCGCAGGACCACATGTGCTCAAAGACGACGGTCAGCGTCGACGACAGCTACGACACCGACTCGCTCTTCCTCAACGACGAGCAGAACGAGATTGGCGGGAGACTGAGCAACGTACTTGCAGCATTCCGCAGCCTCACTGAAGACGCTTCCCTCAAGGACGCCAAGGTGAAGATCACTTCCACCAACAACTTCCCAACCGCTGCTGGTCTCGCTTCCTCTGCTTCTGGCTTCGCTGCGCTTGTTTTTGCACTCGGAAAGGTCTTTGTTCCGACATACAACAACAGCCAGCTGTCGACCATCGCCAGACAAGGCAGTGGTTCAGCCTGCAGGAGTCTCTTTGGTGGCTTCGTCGCCTGGGAGAAGGGCGAGAGCGAAGACGGCACTGACTCGAGCGCTGTGGAGGTCGCGCCAAAGTCACACTGGGACGATCTCGATGCGCTCATCTGCGTCGTCAGCGCGAACAAGAAGGCGGTCGCGTCGACTGCCGGCATGCAGAGGACTGTCGAGACCAGCCCGTACCTGATGCACAGAGCGGAGCAAGTGGTGCCTCAGCGCATGGCAGACATCACCGACGCCATCAAGAACAAGGACTTTGATAAGTTCGCAGATATCACCATGAGGGACAGCAACAGCTTCCACGCTACCTGCTTAGATACCCACCCGCCAATCTTCTACCTCACAGACGTGTCTAGATTGATCATTGGCGTCGTACACGCCCTCAACGAGGCTGCGGGAAGGGCTGTGGCTGCGTACACATTCGACGCTGGCCCGAATGCCGTCCTGTATGTGCAGAGAAAGGACAAGGACTTGGTGCTGTCTATTGTCAACGACCTCTTTGGACCGTGTGAGGGTGCACAAGGCGCCTCCCACTCTACTCTCCTCCACGAAGCCAAGATCGACGTCGACCTCACCAACTTCAAGCACGCCAATGGCCTGTCCAGGATTATACAAACCACTATCGGAGACGGACCTCGCGTTGTCTAGATTTCAAAGTACGCTAATACTCCCATTTAATACATTTCTTTTTGGATTCTGAAATTATCTTGAATTATTGATATTTGATAAGAGCTCGCCTGCTTTCTTCGCGCGAGACCACGACGACGCGTGCATCAAGGAAATTGGGAATCGATGGATGACCCATTCAAACGCCCTGCAAATTCAAAGAAGCGGGTGCTCGAGCCCACCGCGACCAATACCAAGCGCATCAAGGTGGACCGTCCCGAAAAGGAGCGGCTGCTGGATGAGGACTACATCAGGAAGTGGACCAGAGCGTTCAAGAACATCGTGCTCTACTTTGATAAGCCGCCGGAGAACACCATGAAGGAAGAGATTGTGCTGCTGTCGACTAGGCTTGGTGCTGTGGGTGTATATGAAGCGTCGCAGGAGATAGCTGACAGAAATGGGTGCAGCGCGTCGAAGACTTCTTCAGTAAGAAGGTGACGCATTTGATCACGTCCAGAGACATCCCAAAGGTGCCCAGCTTGCCATTCAAGTCACCCATAAAGTCTCCGCCGCGGGACAAGGAGAACAAGCCAAAGAAGGTGCTCAGCCGGCAGGCGACGCCGACGTACGGTGACGAGGCGGTCACTGGGAGCTCCACGTACACGATGGTGGACCCATACAGCCAGAAGACTCACAGGTGGGTGATGTGATTGGTGTGATGTGCTGAACACTCGCTAACGCGTACAACAGCATCACAGATACCCAACCTAGGAACCCTTTCCTCGATAGACAGAGTGACGATATCTTGGTACGCGCTCAGGAGCTCAGAATCAAAGTGTGGACGTACAGCAAGATCCACAACCTCCTCTCTCACCTAGTCACGCACTCAGACAAGCACAGACACGCGAATCTCCGTCGCGAGGGCAAGGAGGTTGTCTTTGAGGGCGAGCAGAGCTTGAAAGCCATGTTGAACAAGGAAAAATTGCAAGGCACCACTGAACGCGACCGTTCAGTGCGCACGCAAGACTACTACTACTTTTCCCGCAACATCAAGTATATCCTGGTGGAAGACGCCAAATACGTATTCCGTCCTATCCTTATACAGGAGTACGCGAATCCACGACCCACTGAGGAGCCATCATGGCCGATTCTGTTTGCGTGCCGCGACGAGCGCAACCCGTTCGCCAAGTACTACCAGAATGAGCAGCCGTTTGATGGGCGCGTCTTTGCGCACAAAAAGTGGGACATGCAGCACCACATCAACTACGTCGTCGAGGCGCAGCTGGCCCGGCTGTGCAAGCAGGGTGTGATCACGATGGTGAACCACGTCAACAACGGTGAGAAGGATGAGCAGGCGGAGGAGGCGAACGAAAGTCGTGGGGGTGTCGCTCAGGTTGACGAAGACGCGTACGTCGCGGCATCCGGGAATAGCGTTACTATAACCTCTACAAATGCCACATCCCAAGCAGCTAATGCTCACGCTCACACCGCACAACGCGATAAGAGGCTCATGCAGCTGAACAGGCGCATCACCGATCACAGACCCAAGACGACGCACCCGCGGGCGTCTTTCGAGATCTTTAGAGGGGACGCCTCCGGCGCTGCGCCTTCGGGAGAGATGTCTGGGGGCGTCAACGAGTCTGCTGTGGCCTCGACGTCCAAGAATGTAGCTGAGCAGGCACCCACCTCGGCACACGCGTCTTTCGAACAAATGCTGCAGCACAGACGCAGCTCTAAGGGGAAGCCGGTAGTGGAAGAGGGCGCTAAGCCAACCAACGCTGCACAGGCACTGCTGAGGGCACGCGAGCACGTCACGCAAGTCCCGCCAGACCCAAAGCTGAGGAGGCGCTCGAATGACAAATTCGAGGAGAACGTCGCCGCACTCAAGAACCGCAGCACTGAGAGGCGAGTGAGTGGCAGCAAGGAGGGTGGCAAGGAGGGTGTCAAGGACAGTAGCGTCAAGGAGCCTGATGCCAGTGGGGTGAGAGAGGCAGGCGAGAGCGCTGAGGCAGGCAAGGAGAACGCCGTAGAGCCTGCTGCAGAATCACCACCTCCGAAGGAGATCCTCGCGACAAAGGAGGCGCGAGCTGCCTTCAAGGAGGTCCTGCCAAGGAAAAATATACCATCGACCAAGACACCCAACCTAGACACACCACCGACGCACAAACAGACCAGCGCCAACGCACTGGGGATCACGATAGCTGATTCGCCCGCACAGCCACAGGAGACTGCGCCATCCAAGGAAGTAGCCAACGCAGACAAGGAGGTCGAGGCAGCTGGGGTATCGCAAGAGACTGTCGACCTGCTCACTCAGATGGAAATGCTGCAGAAGCAGAAGCACAAGGAGAAGCTTAGCAGGCGGCACGAGAACCTGAAGCCGGGGTACTGCGAGATCTGTCGCGTGAAGTTTGAGGACTTTGATAAGGTGGGTGGGGTGTGAGTTGCGAGAGGATTATGCTAACGCTGCTACAGCACCTCGTCTCAACAAGGCATCAGAAACAGGCCACCAACCCTAAGATATGGAGAGAGCTGGACAGTCTCCTCGAGAAGACTGCCAGGCCGCCCACCAAGGAGCTGCCACCATTGCCGCCGTCCTCTCCTGCTCCGCCCTCTCCCCCTAGGAAGGTCAACATGCTGAAGCGGACGGACAAGAAGAATACCACAACGGCGGAGGAGCTGCAGGAGATGGTCATCAACCCGCACGTGCCTGTTAATGTGGAGTCGACGTATATTCAGAACTCGCAACCCACAACGGTCGCCACGACGCAGACAGCTTCGCAGAGCCAGTCGCAGTCGTCTAAGAAGTCGGCCGAGGCCAGCACGTCGCAGAGACACGCCAATGACAATGAAGTGGAGGTGGTGGATCTGACGGGTGGTGTAGTGTACCCGCAAGAACAACAGCAGCAACAACAGCAGCAAGATATACCATTTAACATTCCCAATATTCACGACGCTCACGATGCTCACGATGCTCACGATGCTCCCAACAGTACCAACACGCACAACATCTCCCGTGCGTCGGGGTACTTTGACGACCTCAGAGACGTGTCTGCGGAGTCATACCAACTGCAGCACCAGCTAGCGCAGTACAATGTGGAGGCAGAGTGGAGCGCACTCCAAGACATCATTAATCCGGCTCGCCAAGGCGCGTATCAGCAGCAAATGGCGCAGCAGGAGCATGATTTCGGGCAAGAGGCGCAAGATTTTGAGCTAGAGGCGCAGCCCGCTCAACAGCAGCAGCCAGAAGAGCTCCCAAAGGCCATCTCACACGAGAGCATCACCCGCGAGGACATCCTCAGCTTGATTGACGACGACGGACGTGCCGCGCAGGTGTACGACGACGGCGACGGCGACGGCTATGTCGAGGAGGACCAACTGGTAGATGACCAAGCTGACCAGGCTGACCAGGCTGAACAGGTTGAACACGCCAACCCCGCTGACTTTGTCGACTTTGTCATCAACAGCCCGCTCGAAGACGCGCCGCAGTCCTTCAGCGTCTTCGACCCGCCAGCGCAGTCCTACAACAACCAGCTGCCGCGCTCGGGCGGCAATATGGACCTCGTCAACACACTCACTGAGGTCTTTCGGCAGATGTCTGACGACCACCAACACAGCCAGCATCAGCACTCGCAATCGCAGCACCAGTCGTCCTCGCACAGCCTTGTCGAACACCCTGGTGTATTTTGATTAACATGAAGCAAAACGTAGCCAAAACATAAGCATAAACATAAGCAAGTCCGTGATATAATTAGTGCATTCCTATCATCATAATACAAGATTCGTGATTATTGTGCCTTTCTTTTATGCGTATATGCAAGTCGTCTTTGACTTTCATGTTCTACTTCTTGAGACCGTTGATGAGCTTGATCTCGTCAGTCTCGATGGTCATGAGCTCGCCTGGTGCGGCGGTGTCACCGGTGACAGCGCCCTTGACGACCTCGTATGCGAAGCCGAGCTTGGAAGAGGTGTTGTGCCAGAAGTGGATGGACTCAGGCTTGACTACGATGACCATAATTCTTGGGTCGTCCTTCTCACCGGTGTGCTTTCCGTCGCCGAGATCGCCGAACCAGGCCTTGAGTGCTGGGTTCCACACCTTGTCGATGGTGGCTTGGTCCTGGGTGACGGATGCGGTGCCCGCGAGCGAAGCCCAGTTCGTCGATGCTGGGTCGTAGTATGAGATGTTGACGTGCGAGTCGTTCTCAAACTCCTTGGTCTTGCCGCTCTTGACGTTGGCGATGTAGTAGAAGGTGAGGTGCTCGACGGCGACGGGCGTCATGGCGCGCGAGTGCAGGAAGCCGTCGGTGTTGCGCGATACAAGCATCGACGTCTTGACTGGCTTAATGACAGCCTGTGGTGCGTTAGCGGTGTGGCGATGCGGGCGTTGGTGGTCTCACGTTGAACAGGTCGAGCTTTTCTTGAGGGGTGGCTTCAGCGCCAGTCTTTGCGGTGTATGGGTCCTGTGGTGCCATTTTGAGTGTTGGTGGTGAGTGTAGGAGAACATGTCGACAGCTCAAAAGCGCATTTGGATTTGGAGCCGATGATGTCATACAGGATCCGAATGGTGATTCGGTGGGTGCAATTCAGAAAGTAGAGGTTTGTGTGCATTGCCCGGGGGTGTGAGTATTAGTCCTGTATAATTACTGTCACTATTGCTATCTCTTGACAGCTCAGTGATGGATTATATAGACTGGTGTTGTCTAGTAGTGCTTGTAGTGTTGTGATATACGGCAAGCGGGGACAGATATGAGTGACCTGATATGTATATATACATATTTGTGATTATTGTCGCCGTAAGGGCGCTCAGTTGACAGAGACCCCATCTCGTTAGAGGTACCATTACTATACACGAGAGGTGATCATAATGCACTGCTCTTACCCTTAGGAGTATCTTATGTTCATGATACGGTAACAGATTTCGCTGTTCACTGTGCTCTGCACACACTCACTTCACATCACCTACTCTATAATGTCATGACTCAACTATGTACCCGAGAACAGGCTAATATGCATGCAATAATTATACCAATCGAATGCGTATAAGTTGCGCATTTCAGTGCACATTTTTGCTGCTCCTCAGCTACCGCTCCTCTCTTCGCCGTGTCCCTTTTCGACAAGGTCTAAAATCGGCTAACGCGCGCACTTCACTTCGGCGCTCGCAAATCGCGCGCGTATCATCTCCTCGCTCGCCTCATTCAGCCCATATCACTTTTAGACCATTAACTTGCCTCCTCAGCTCACAAAGTCGAGCTAAAAATATGGAAAATTTTTTAAAGGTCTAAAAAGCTCCGAAATCAAAGCAAAAAGTCGGAAAGGATACAAAAACAAAAGCTTTCGGCCGGAATCGAACCGGCGACCTCCGCGGGTTGCAGTTGTTTGCCTATAAGACAAGCCTGTGTTAACACGGCGCTATAACCCCTAAGCCACGAAAGCGATACGATTGAGCTTGGAAGCGAGCAGGTGTTTGTCACACTTAGAAAACCATATACAATCTAATGAGATGGTTTGTATCGTCATTCTAACGCTATCTAGCTCTTGCAAATTTTCAATGTTCTTCTGCAGACCTGAAAATTCACTCAATCGAGAATGAATCCCTTGTTCTGCCTTCATCTCACCGGCGGACCTCCGCGGGTTGCAGTTGTTTGCCTATAAGACAAGCCTGTGTTAACACGGCGCTATAACCCCTAAGCCACGAAAGCGATACGAGCCGGCGGGCTGGCGCGGGAGCTAGCGCTCACCGCGCTATATCTCGCGCCAGCCTTGCTTGCATTCTTCTACTTCATTCAAGTCTCTAAAATCGTCAGCTTTCATTACACACAAAGAAGTACAGATGGGCGAAGATTGTTACAATCGTTGTAATGCTATTGACTATATATATTGATGTCTATCTATCTATCTATTCAATCATTGGGGCTCTACGTCGCTCCAATCTTATCTGATCTCTGAGATTGTTTGTAGATAACGAAGGCACCCCATTGCGCGCATTAATACGCTAAAGCATACTAGAGTTTGTATACTGGAGCAGTCTTGAATGCTATAGTTTGGGGCTCCTCTGCGCTGCCCTAGGTGATTCCTTGATGTCTTCAATCAGCGGCTGGCGATATTTAGCGAGTAAATGAGGTTTCTTTTGCTTAAAAGAGTGTACAGCAAAGTGGTGAAGCACAAAGAATATGCATTTTGCTGTCAAGATCCAGAGAAGTGGACGTCAATGACGAGACGCTATCAACTTCCAATCAGTGTAGTTTGGGGCATGGACCACTTGTAAAATACATCCCATAACATGACTGAGACTGCAGCTTTATTGTACACACCGTCTCAGGCTACGCTGGTAAAAAGGCGATGGCCGATGTCCCATCGAGATCAAAGGAAGGTGCGATAACGGAGATGAGATCAGTTGATTCAAAGGGTCTTCACAATGAGCGTGAAGCGCATCCCAGCGCACGATAACGCCCTCGTCACTGCGTGCTTCTGTCGATATCGCGTTATCGCACCCTCTGAGCGGATCCGAGGACTAGAGGTAGAACTTTAAAAGTCACGTGACTATCCCTGAGATTGCTCGCTACACTAGCTGCTAGCTGCTGGAGCGACTATTCACCATCTCTTTCCCAGCACCGCCTCCATGCCAGCAATACCATTACAGCTCGCCTCTATCAGCAGCATCACCTACACCAAAGATGCAGGCTGTGCAAGATGCACCACCGGTGCTTTTCTGCACCCGTCAACGTCACATGCATGTCATTGAGGCCAAGCGACTGTCAATTGCTGCCGGTGAATGGGCCAGAGCGACGCGCCAAGCGAAGATCGTAGAGAATCTGCTACTGCGAATAAATACCGGAGCGCAGGGGACCCCCACAGCGCGCCACGCCGCAGCCGGAGCGCTCATCTCTGCGTCCTCCAATAGGCCCTCGGATAAACGCACAGAATGCGATGAGTCCCGCTGTGCCTGGATTAATGTGATATGCTGTGACACTTTGACGTCCCCGCGGCTGCGTCGTCGCCTCTTCACCCACCACCATCCATCAACACGGATGAAGAGATTTGAATTTAAGAACACGGGGCGGTTGAAGGCGCTGGAGGAGGGCGGGCGCAGGGAGATTCTGCGTCGAGGGTACGACGCCGGCGTCCTCATCTCCATCGCATCCGCATTCGTGACGATCGCAGTCCTTCTCAAGGACTCAACCAGCATTCTCAGCACACTCTATAACTTATTCATCAACGCATCATCAGCATCTCCCTCTCTCCGCGCCAGGTCAGTGTACCCGCCTGAGCCCGTCCTCGACGAAGCGCTCTCAGGCGATCTTATCATCAAGCCGGTTGTGAGTGCTGCGCGAACTTTAGATGTGCATTTCTGACGCTCTCGACAGCTTCCTGGGTGGACATCTCCGCTGGCAGACCTCCCCATCTTCCTCCTTGCCTTCCTCGTCATACAAGGCTTCCACGAGGCGGGGCACGCATTGGCGGCGCTGTGGTGGGTGTGAAGTGCTCAAGTAGGGCCTATTTACTCACAATCGCGCAGCGAAGGCGTAGAAATCGTGTCAGTGGGCGTCGCCCTAGCGCACGCAGTCATCCCGGGCGCATTCGTAGCGCTATCTCAGTCGCAGCTGGCGAGTCTGCCCTTCATGCCGCGTGCGAGGGTAATCTGCGCTGGCGCGTATCACAACTTCATCCTGGCCCTGACGGTGAGCGTGGCTGTGTACATCTGCAGCGACCAGCTGTTTGTCTACGTGGGCGACCACGGGAGGTTAGTCACGGAGGTATCAAAGGTGCGTGGGGGTGCGAATGAAAGCGCGTCGCTGACATCTTTGCAGAAAAGCGAGCTGTATGGGTATATCCACCCAAACACGCTTATCACTTCTATCGACACAGTAAGTTTGGGTGGAGATGGCGGTATTAGTAGGGCGACCGGTGCATCTAGAGATGGCAGTGCCGTCGACTCCTACGAATTGGACATCTGGGACCGCTATCTGTCATCGCAGATGGGCTCTGGCGAAGGAGAAAGTCACTATGCATGGAAGGTGGATAGGGATGTGTTTAATTGTGAGGACTTCTTTCATCATGTACCGCCTCTCTAACACCCCGCAGCCTCTGACACCTCTTGCTGTCGGGAAAACAGCGTAGACGAGACTGTCAGCAGCGTAGCCTGCTTTATACCCCACCGCACACCCCTCGCCGCTCAGAAGGCCTGCTTGGATCCATCCCAGGTCATGCTCGCCAATGCTGTGGACTGCAACGCGATAGACGAGGAGACGTCTGTTTGCGTGCGCCCGCACCCACTCTCACACATAATGCGCATTGGGTACCTCGGGAGAGAGGGAGAGAATGAGAGCATACTAGTACAGAGCAGCAAGCGATTTCTCTGGGATACATGTGAGTAGGCGGCTTGCTGTGTTACACCTGCTAACCAAGCTGCAGTGAGAGTGTCGACATACGCGCCCAAGTTTCCTTCCATCATGACAGACTTCCTGATACACTTCCTCTCCACACTCGCGCAGTACACCATCACCCTCTCAGTGACCTTCGGCATGCTGAATATGCTTCCGCTGCCGATGTTGGACGGCTCAGAGCTAGTCGAAGCGGTCTTGGGGGTCTTTGGAGGCAGCATAAACCGCATCAGTCGCCTGCGAGGGCCAGTTTGGCTCTCCGGGACAACCCCAGACCCAACACAGATCGACCTCATTGAGCTGGAGGGCGGACGGACGAGGTCGCACTCACACCAGCAAGTTTCGATGGAGAAGCACGTGATGAGAGTGCTGCACGCGCTGACGCTGACGCTGGTTGTGTTTGCGCTGGGAGGGTCTCTTCTTCTCCAATTTATTGATAGCAGTGTATGATAGACGTAGCATGTAATTATTTAGAAGTCTTGTGAGAGTGCTAATGGGGTGCTTGTGCTTAGACACTGCCGACACTGCCGACACTGTCTGAACAATTCCTGGCAGCGCGTAGAGATCTCGCCGACTAGCGATTGGATTGAGATGGGAAGCACACCACGCTAATTCTACACCCTCGATTCCCCCAAATACCTACCCAAAGCACCCCCTTTCTTTGCACAATTTGTGGCTTCTCGCTATGACGCAGCCCAGCCTCCCTTATAGAGCACAGATAGAGCTGGGAAGTGGGCAAACTACTCTCTAGACCCCACCAACCCCATTCACCCGTAAATTCCAACGCCGCTCATTTTTTTCGCCTGCTCTCTTTGCGAGTCGACTTGGATCGCTTCTTTCTCACAGATACCCAATGTCGAGCAGCTACCAAACAGATATTGTTCTCCCACCAAAGCCCCCGCTCTGCACAGAGGGCGATCCCATTCTCGTCACCTCCAATCTCTTCCCCCTCCAGAGATCTCCCAGATCCAAGTCCAAGATCTTCCTGTATGATGTCAGGATCGAGGCTGCAAAGCCAAAGACGAGGACTTGGAAGGAGAACCTCAAGGTCATGAAGTACTTCCTGGTAAGTTGCGCTTTTTTGCGCTTTGTAGCGCTTTGTTTGCGTGGTAAGCGGGCTGACACTGGGCTGTAGGAACACGAGGTCAACTACGGCGCCAGCTGTGCGTACGACGGTCAAGCTCTCCTCTACAGCTCCGAGAGACTTCCATTCGATCGCACTACTACGGTAAGTGGGGTGGGCGCGGCCCGCAAACACTCACTAACGACACCGCCAGGTCTCGTTCAAGCTTCCTCCAGGAGACGACCCACACCCATCAGACTTCCGTCGTGGCCCCATCAGAGCTATCCCCACGAGAGTCCAGCTGATGCCAGTCTCTGCCATCTCAATGGAGCACACCGACAACAACCAGATCAACGAGCTCCTCAGTGCCCTCAACACTGTCATTCGCTACTACGCCACGCTCACGTACCCGTCCAACAAGAAGGTCTTCTACCCTGTCGGCGGCACAAACATGAAGACCGACGGCGCCGCCAAGATTCTCCGTTCTTGGTTCACGACCACGCGTCTCTCCGCCAACGGCATTGCGCTGAACGTCGACACCTCCTCCATCAAGATGCTTGACGACGGCAACCTCGTGCGTGTTGCGTGCGGCCTCATGAACTGGAACTCTCCCCAGCGCATGAACATCGGCCCTAACGGTCGCATGGCCAGGCACGAGAAGTCTCTCCTGCAGCGCACGCTCAAGAAGATCAAGGTACAGACCAACCACAACCCTGAGAAGACCATGTCATTCCCGATCGCTGGTATCTCTGACAAGAACAGCGAGACATACACCTTCCAATCAGAGGGCCAGAACTGGAACATCGCCAGCTACATGCAGGCAAAGTACCGTATTACCCTGCAATACCCATGGCTCCCTGTCGTCTCCAAGTCCAAGACGGTCTTCCTGCCAATGGAGATTCTCGACGTCTGCCCTGGCCAGATCCACCCCAACAAGAGCTTGTCGGCCTCGCAGACCAAAGACATGATGGACTTCTGCAAGGTCAACCCTACCGACCGCATCGAAGAGGCCAACAGGGCTATCGAGGCGCTGGCACCTGGCAAGCACGTCATGGACGAGTTCGGTTATGAGATTGGCGCAGAGAACATTGTCTGCACTGGTCGCCAGCTCAAGATTCCCCGCCTGGAGTACAGTGAGAAGAAATACGTCCTGCCTGACAACATCGAGGGCGACTGGGAGCGCGACTCCTTTGACATGCAGTTCTTCAAGCCTGCGTCGATCAAGAAGTGGAAGCTGATCGCGTTTGGTACCCGTGACGAGTACGGATGGCTCGACAGATTCATCCCACAAGTCGTCGAGACCTGCAACCGCAAGGGTATGGTTGTGCCACACGAGCCTGAAGTGCACTTCATCAGGGACGAGAACGGCCGCAAGGACGAAATCCAGACGCAGCTCAGGGCAATCTGGGACAGCAGCAGCGGCGTCGAGTTCTTACTCGCGGTGTCAAGATTCGAGAAGAGCACTGCGTACACGGCATTCAAGAACTTCTGTGATGTGTACGCGGGCGTGCCATCGCAGTTCTTCATTGCCAAGAAGGCACAGACGGCAAAGGGCTCATACTTCAGCAACCTCTCACTCAAGCTGAACGTCAAGGCGGGCGGTATCAACCAGACCCTCGGCACTGCTGTACAGTACTTCAAGGAGCACTCCATCTGCTTCGGTATCGATGTCACGTACTCCTCGCCAGGCACCTCCGGCTCCGTCTCGCTCGCAGGTATTGTCTCGAACGTCGACCAGCGCTGCTCACAGTTCATTGGCTCCGAGATCGCCATGGCTGGCCGTCAAGACGTCATTAGCTCTAAGGACCAGCTCAAGGCGGTCATCAAGAGGCACCTCAGAGCGTACTACGACAGGAACAAGAAGCAGATTCCAAAGAAGGTGCTCTACCTGAGAGACGGTGTCTCCGACTCGCAATACAAGCACGTCCTCGACGTCGAGCTGCTCGCCATCAAAGAGGCCTACACCGATATCAACCAGCAGCCTCCAAAGGTGACGTTCGTTGTCGGCCAGAAGAGGCACCACGTCCGCTTCGCGCCAAAGAGAGGCGAGAGACACGACGAGTCGGGTAACGTCCCCTCGAACACGGTCATCGACAGCCCAGAGGTCACGCGCCCAGACCAGTTCGAGTTCTACGCCTTCTCGCACTCCGGTCTGCTGGGTACGTCCAGACCGTGCCGCTATGTCGTCATCCACGACGACTTTGGCTTCAACGTCGACAGCCTCTCCAAGACCATCTTCGCGACGTCGCACACGTACCAGTGCGCGACGAGAGCCGTCTCGCTGCCGACGCCGGTGTACTACGCGCAGAAGCTCGCTGACAGGGCGCGTCTGCACCTCAGCGACCCCAACGCGTGGACCGACGAGCCACAGGCGGCGCCTGCGGGTGGCCCTGGCGGTGGACCGGGAGGCTATCGCGGCGGTCCTCCTCGCGGCAACCCAAGGCACGCGGTTGGCAGAAAGCGCAACTACGACGACGAGCAGGTCATGTCGCTGCAGATGACACACGCGTCCGTCCGCAACACGCCATACTTTGTCTAGGTGTGTGGGGTGTGTGGGGGGTGCAGCAAGTGTAGTGCTGACAACGCTCTGCTAAACAGCTTATTTTTCTCTTTCATACGTATTTGTAACAACAACATGGTTCTTTCTTGAAGGAGGTGTGTGTGGGTGTCGCGTGTGAGATGGTGTTGAGATGGATTGGAGTCGATCAAGGTCAAACATAAGCCTGAGGTGGTTGTCCAACTGTAAAGCATATTGTACGACATAACACAAAATACAACGAGTTGTTATTATATGCATGCTATATACAACGCCAATGCCCTCATGTAAGCTGCTGCAAATTACAGATCAGCTTATCGCGACGCACAGATGACGAAACAGTGCGACGAACGAATAGAAGTGGGGCGCTCGATTTGAGTCCAGTCATATGATTCTAGCGGATACTAGCACAGTCGTATTTGCGCTGGCTTTCATCCCGGTCCCTCCCCGGGCTCTTCTGTTGCTTCAGGACGATGAAGAATGCATTTCTCAGCAAAATGCAAGGTGTTGAGGGCGGAGAAGATGTTCTGGAGAGTATCTGCTACGCGGCGTGGTACAGATCTCTGTCAGTCTGCCTGCATCTCTGCAGAGCTGTTGCGTAGCAATAGTTCGTCGCTGAGCAGACCCTCGTTGAGGTTGAGAGATGGACGCAGGACAAGGAGAGCGACCGAGTAGGTGGTCATTATTGCAAGCCTAGTGTAAAAGCCCAATTTGAGCTCAAGCGGGAGGCACAACAGCAGACCCATTCGGAGTAATGCCAGATGCAGTGCAATAGAAGCAATTCAAATGTTGTGAAGCGCAAGGCTGTGTCATTATCGAAGCTGCTTGCTCAGTCTCTCTAGTCTTCTTGCTGGTACGAGCATATGCCACCCAACTCAGCTTTATTGGGGGTTTACGCATGAGCAACGGCTGCTTTCGACTTTGTAAGTCCTGGAAGCTTGGTGACGCTAGCTGGTAGTCTGACATACCCTTGCAGACAGCATCTCGCTGCAGCGCCGATCTGATCATGACTGACATTGTGCTTGTGAGCTCTGCCTCCTAGCATGTCGCCATCTTGTTCAGTATCGGTATGTGTGAATGCAAATGTCTTCTTCACGCCCTCTTCACATCCTCTTCATGCCTTCTTCACGCCTGCACGTCTTCGAATGTCTTCAAATGTGACAACAGAGAGGGAAGTCTAGGCAGACTGCGCAGGAAGGTCGAATTCGGCATGGCGTAGAATAGCACGGGGATTTTACCGCACTGACAGCGCAAACTTGTTATCAACACATCGCAATATCAGCTTGATCGGAGTTGATCAACTAAGTTTGCCATTCTGGGCACGTCACGTGGGAATGCGCAGCTACTTTAGCGCCAGGAACTCCGTGCCGCGGGACTCCGCGATTGAACGCGTCTTTAGTGCGTCTTCAAAGCGCCTTCATAAGACGCGTTGACGCGTTTCACTCTTTCCTTAGGCCGGCCATTACCAACATTTATTAGTATTAGAAATTCAATCAGTAGCGCTCACTCAAGACAATCAACAAATCAACAAATCAACAACCCATGTGTAATGTTATCTGACTTCTCACTACAGCTGCTCGCTTCTCCTTCAACTTCAACCTCTACATCAAACTGCAAGACACCATCGACGACTCCTCAATTACACGCTTCCCTGGGTACCCACTCTCGCCTCGCACAAGGCTAACACTCCCACACAGTAATCTTCTCAACACTACCACACAACAGCAAGACACACTCTCCGGTACATCTTCTCGCTCCTGCGTCCGCTCCTTCGCTTCACGTCTGCTGACGCTCTCCGCAGACTCAACCTCTTCAAGACTGGCACGCATCACAAG
>SPNW01000087.1:0-29868 GCA_004918325.1 Wallemia hederae
TTATGCATTTGTGCATTTATGCATTTGTGCATTTATGCATTTGTGCATTTATGCATTTGTGCATTTATGCATTTGTGCATTTATGCATTTGTGCATTTATGCATTTGTGCATTTATGCACTTATGCAATTATGCATTTATGCACTTATGCATTTATGCACTTATGCATTTATGCATTTATGCACTTATGCATTTGTGCTCTTATGCATTTATGCGTTTATGCATTTTTGCATTTGTGCATTTATGCATTTATGCATTTATGCATTTATGCATTTATGCAGCATTTGTGCATTTATGCATTTATGCATTTGTGCATTTATGCATTTGTGCATTTGTGCATTTATGCATTTATGCATTTGTGCATTTATGCATTTGTGCCTTTAAGCAGCATTTGTGCATTTATGCATTTATGCATTTATGACTTTATGCAGCATTTGTGCATTCATGCATTTATGCATTTATGCATTTATGCATTTATGCACTTCTGCATTTTTGCATTTCTGCATTTCTGCATTTATGCATTTATGCATTTATGCATTTATGCATTTCTGCATTTCTGCATCCATGCATTTCTGCATTTGTTCATTTATGTACTTTTCTTGCATGTATGCATTGGTGCACTCCTCCATTAGTGCTAGTAAGGTACCTCTGCCTTTATGCATTCATGTATTTATGCATCCCTGCATTCAAACATTTACAAAGGCCTGGATTTATTACCTGCTGCATATAACGACGTGTTTTTATGCATGTATGTACTTCTGCACGCGCACTCGATTAGAACCAATGGTTGACTTCCTCTGGTAATGTAATGGGGACCTTCACACGTTTTCACATCCGAATGGATTACACGCAATGGTATGAGAACGTTTGTACAATTTGTAACATCTTATTCGGTGCGAAAAAGTCTCACTAAGTACCACTCGTGCTAATATGACTTCTACTGTACTTGATGAGAGCTTTGTAACATTTTAATCATCTACTGTGTACAAGGGCAAAATCGTGCCAGAAGTTTAGACACGAGTACTGTTGAAAGCGTGATTGTGAATCCATTGGTTGAAAAACTCATTTGAGAATTCTGGCTGAGACATTGGCACCATGTGACTTGCTTCCTCTATTTCGAGGAATGCCAATTGAGTTGCACCTCTTTGCGCCAGCTTGTAAGACCCGGCTTTGTGGCCGTCAAAGTGCCATTCAACGTCATCCATTTGAGCAATGTCTTTTCCTAGCGCATGTGGTAATTGCTCGACCCAGATTTTGTTTCCTATGTAATTGCACATGAAGTCCGCTTTGCCAGCATAAACAAGGACGCTAATACCAGAGTCTAAAAGGTTAGGTATGGCAGGGTCAGCTGAGTTGTGCATAGAGTCGCCTTGGCCCATGAATGATCTGTTGACGTCGAAATTGCACGATTGGAACTCAATGTACTTTGGAACGCCGAGTTCTTTCTTCACTTGTGGTTTGTTCAAATAGGTTTGAATCCAATCCATGGACTATATTAGGTGTTAGATATTGTGTATCTATAGGACGGGTTGTTACCTTGTAGCAAAGATCACCATCCTTCTTGCGATCACAAGTTTGACGAACGTCGTATGGGTTCAAGCCGAGCTGTTGGAAGGCGCCGTACATTCCAGACCCTTCATTCATACCCAGGTAAGCTACGTTTAGTATTTAGTGGGAACTTACAGCAGTACAGGGCAGCTGGCAAGCAAGTGAAGCGACTGTCTGTCTTGTAGCAAGTATCGATGAGACTCTCGCAGGTGTGTGCTTTGGACTTGAGGTTAGCGCATTCGGAGCCGTTTGGGTCAAAGATTTGGTATGGACCGTGACAGGCGTAGTCGTAAACAGATGGGAATTGTACCTTAGGGTCAGTCAAGCCATTTCCGAGTAGGATCGATTTCAAATTGATAGTCTTGAAGTCGTCAACAGAGTTGTTGAGCTTGTAAATGCTCTTGTCAATCTGGTTGTGATTGTTGATAACGTCAGCGATAAGGGGAGCGTAACGACCACCGTAGGATTCGGCTGCGATAGAGAAAGGAAGATCAGCGTACTGTTTGTAGTGCTTGAAGAAGATCTGAAGGAATGCGTAAACATCATCAGCAGCGACAGGTGTTGTGTTGACGTTATCAGTGTCGGAGTAAGAGTAGCCGACGTTGACAGGCTGATCGAGGAAGAGGAGGTTGGCGTTGGTGTTCCAAGAGTGTTCGTTGTAGGTGGTGGATTGACCGTCTTTGCCAATGTTGCAAGGGCCGAGTTCGGTCAAGAGACCGGTGGAGGAGGAGCAGCCAGGGCCACCGTTGAGCCACATGACGAGGGGGTCTGAGGAGGGATCAGAGCGGGACTCAAAGAACCAAAAGAACAAGGATTTTGAGTCTGAGATGTCAATGTATCCCGAGTACTGCTTGACGCCGGCGTCGCATAGCTTGGGGTGGAAAAGCCTGATCTGGTGGTTGGGGAATTGATCGTGAGAGAGGACGAGGGGAGACTTCTCTGCGCCGAATAGATCGAGACCGATGTATTGCAACGATGATTCAATCGAGGCCTGGATTGTGGCTAAGCCGCTATCTAAGCCGAGGGTGGAGAAGCGCGATAAGCCGTTGAGAGGAGGGGTTGTTGAAGGCAGTGCGTACGCAGATAAAGCGAGATTTGTGAGCGTGAGTAGATTTACTTGATTTAATTTCATGACGGTTTTAATCAAACGAGGCGTTGAAACGGACAGTCACGAGGACGCGCAATTGAGCCGAGAAATGTCGTCCATGTACGCGTCAACGAAATCGAGGAGGAAATCGACCAACAATCCAACGAATACGTCGAGCATTCTTACGCCTTCGAACAACGTGCACTCGTCCTCTGCAAACACATTGAGCGATGACCAGCGTCAAGAGATCAAGGAGGCGTTTGATCTGTTCGATACAGACAAGGACGGCTCAATCGACTATCACGAGCTTAAGGTCGCGTTCAGAGCGCTCGGCTTCGATCTCAAGAAACCCGAGGTGCTTAAGCTGCTCCGCGACCACGACAGGCGCGGCGATGGCTTGATGGAGTTTGACGACTTCTACAAGATCATGACAGACAAGATCTCGTCGCGGGATCCAGCCGAGGAGATACGCAAGGCATTCACGCTGTTCGATGAGCACGGCACGGGCAAGATCACGCTCAGCTCACTCAGGCGCGTGGCCAAGGAACTCGGTGAGCCGCTGGACGAGGAGGAGCTGCAAGCCATGATTGACGAGTTCGATCTCGACCAAGACGGCGCTATCAACCAGCAGGAGTTCTTCTCAATCATGACGGACGAGGTGTGATTGGGCATTGTCATTATCGATAGCATACGCTTGTAACGAGGCAGTAAAGTTAAATTATTATACCAATAGTAATACATGTTTGAACGCTCTACACGTACGACGGGTCACTCGCACTTTGCTGCAGCCTCGAAATCTGCAGATCCCTCTGCGCCTCCTGCCACCTCGCGTGCTTGGACATCTCGTGCACCGGGAACCCGAATATCTTGGGCAGGTACCTGTCCACCCCGACCGCTGCGTCTGCTGAAGTTGCCGGCTTCGTGCTCGGCACTGAGTTCGTCGTCTTTGACGGCAGCTGCTGCGGGTACACCAAGAAGAGCATGTGCGGGAACGTCGTACCAAAGTATGCGCCGTCTATGGATCCATGGCGACTCGATTTGGGCGAATACAGATCCTCGCACCGCGGACAATACAGCTTCACAGCTTTGGTGTAAGGTACGTCGCTGAGTCCGACTGGGAGGAGCGGCTGGGAGGCGCAGAAGACGCGCGGACACCTGCCAAAGTCAGCTCTCTTGTACTTGTCGAGCATCTTTGCCAGTCCGCGGGAGGTAATGATGTATCTGGCGTGGATCAAGCCATAGAGATACCTGGCACTGTTCTCGATAGCGTCTTTCTGCTCATCATCGAGGTCCTCGTCGTCGAGGCTGTCTGTGATGAGCTCCAGCGCCTGCGAGTAGTTCTGCACGTCGTTGTTGAGGCCAGTGAGGTTGAATCTGTCCAGTATGTACTCCTCATCCACCTCACAGAAGTACTCGTTCCCCTAAAGCGCGTGAGCGACGAACCGTGGCTAGCGTGGACGCACTTTGGTAGATAAGAACCACGATATCCAGCTGTTGGAGAAGCTGTCCTCTGAGCCAGTGGTGAGGTCGTCTACTACGCAAAATCAGCCTTTTTCTCCGTCTGCACAATTTACACACTCATGGTCCAATTTCAAGATAGACTTGGACCCGTTTCGCCATGATAGCGTGCAGAAGAATTTCGAATTTACTGAGTGAGCGGTGATTTGCGCTGCACCAGCCATTCCTCTAATTCCCGCTAGACAAGCCATTCTCCCGCTGTGTCTCCAGCCAGCCGCAGAGCCAGACAACGCAGACAACGCAGACAACGCCAACGACGACCCCAGACGCACTTAAACTAATCAGATCGCAGCCCAAGCACTTCATCATGGGCAGGATATACGACAGATCCTATCTCCTCACCCCAGGAGACCTCCTCACGCTCCCGAGGCTACAGCAGCCCCTCGGCTCTGTCCTCAACTTCACGCAGGTGGCGCAGATAGGCAGCAGAGACTTTACCCTCAACGGTAACCCCTTTGTCAGCAATCTGTCCGTCCCTCTCACCGTCGTCGAGCACACAAGAGGCAAGCTGGAACACAAGATCAAGTTCAAGAAGCGCAAGGGATACAGACGCGCAATCCCTTCAAAGCAGCCATACACAAGGCTTAGAGTTGGTCAAATCAACTGGAACGTCTAGACTCATGTTATCTATTATACACTTGAAAAAATCTACTATTTCTCCTCGTTGATAGGAACACTTCCTTCTTGTTCCCTGATAACGGCCACTGCTTCACTTTGGTTGGGTTGCAATTCGTTATCTTGAATCTTTGCCCTTGTTTGAAGTCTTCGTTCAGCGTAATAGCATCCCAGACGTGTAGTTGTGCACTTGTTCCTTCCGTTCTCATCTTGTTCGAATCCTCTACTCTGAGTATCCTGAAGTTCCTCACCCTGCGTCTCTCCACTTTCGATTCGCTAGGCTCTTTCCTCAACCTGTTCATCTTTTCACCTGCAAACACAGCCAGACTAGCTGCAACCGTCCCATTGAGCGATTTGATCTTTCTTATACGCTCTTTGCTGTCTGCAGTGCCCAAAATATCGTCTAGTTCGTCCTCAACGTCAACTGAAACCAGCGTCAGTCGATCACTTTTCCGGCGTCGTCTCACTCACTGTGCTTGACATCATCCTCACTTCCCAATGGGTTAGCTGTGGCATCATTGAGTCGTATCAAAATGTCCTCTACGTATTCAATCTCCTTGCTGCGCTTGTGCGCCTCAGATTCAGACGCTTGGTTGATACGATGCTATGGCAATGTCAGCAACATACTTCTCAGATCAATCTTCACTCACCTGCTCTTCCTGAAGGCGTTTATTCTCTTCTGTTTCGCTCCAAGCGTTTTCGCCAAAATTTTGCTCAACATCCATGTAAGCTAGCGGGAACACGCTCGTAATGACTACGTCTAGCAGCGAAATGATGCCACCGTCAGGCGAGAGACTACGAAGGCTCGATATGAATCCAGTAAGCGGTGGCTGGAATCCTAATTTCTCATCCCAACGAGCAAGTGACGATGAGTTGCCCGAAATGCTCAGATTAGATGTACCGACAGCATCTAGCACGTCTGTGCCATCATACCCGCTATTGAGCTGTTCGTCTGATTAGCGATGACATTTTTCACTTCTCAGTACCCACTTTAGCGCCAATGATCGACATCTTGCTACCCTCTCTTATCTTCTTGTTTGATGCTGCCCTACTCAGGCAATCGTCGATAGTGGCGTGGATGGGGTACCAGCCATCACTCAATTCTAGACGTTTGCTGTCGAGTATCTGAGAAACGAATAGCACCATTGGTCTCGTTGACGACGAGTCGTGCTCTTGGATTCTCTTGACAGCTGAGCGCTCAGCGAGATTGACTTCGCGCTGGTACCTGTACAGCAATTGCCGCACCACCTCGTCGTACGACCACCTTGGCATCTCAGAGGGACAACTCCTGATCACGGATGCAAGTTTCCAAACGATGAACCTCCAGTGATTGTCCACCCAGCGCTGATTGATGTTTGTACAACCTCGTGACTTCAAGTCAGCGAATGCCTGTATCGAGGTTGCTTCAGGTGAGAAAGAGAAGAAGTTGGCTGATTGTGAGTTCATGTGCAGCACTACGTGGGGACTGGTGTGATGTGAGCTCGGTTTGTGCATTTGTATCGGGCCACCTACATATTGACAGCGCTCAAGTATGCTAGAGTGTATCCGCGCGGTCTGACGCCGAAGTTAGACATGGATTTACGCTCAGATGGGCATTTCAAGTCGAACACGCAAGTAGCTGTGTTCTGTTTGTTGATTTGTACTGCTTTTTCGATAGGCTTTGCAGCTGCAACGCCTAGCTGAGGAGAAGGAACGACGCCCTGCTTAAAGGGAGTGACAAACTTCTGTCTCTTGGCTGGCTTGTTCGATGACATGCCCACGCCGACTCGAGGTCGCGCGGCTTTTGGTGTAGTTGAATCGTCTAGCTGTCTATTGGAGTGTATAAGTGGAGACTTGAAGGGCGTTGATTGCTGATTGCGTAGGAGCTGCTTGTGCAAAGGCAGAGGTGTCTTGGTTTGATGAGGAGTCGAAGCCGATGGACTTGGTGGTATAATTTCTGCGTCAGTCTTGGTATCGTCGAGTGGTTTAACATCTACTGTGCTATCGTTAAACTTGTCTTTGGCCTTGTCTATCGCCTGCTGAGAAGGCAGTGGTACTGGGTCGCCTGCAGCGGTAACGAAGCCAACAAACGGTGTTTTTTCATTGTCGTCGCTCAACTGATCATTCCTATAGTTGCTGCTCAAGTCATCTAACGCTTGAGCGCGTGTATTGCGAGTGACGGTGATATCGTCTTGTTGCAACAAATTCTGGGCCTTGATAAGCGTGGCTTCCGAGGGCTGCTTAAGTGGCTTGCCGTTGCCAGTAGTAAAAGCCGTCAAAAGGCCCGGTTTCGGGGATGAAGGTGGCGTATCTTCAATGATAGCGTCTGGATCGAACGCTGAGTCGTCCAAAGGGGGAGAATGGTCGATTTTGGAAATAGATCGTTTGAGTGTGGGTGAAGGGGAGCTAAGGAGATCGTTATCAAAGTTTATGCCTTCGAATATGCTCGAATCTGAGTGTTTGGTGAGATGGAGATGGCTGTGGCGTGCGTGACACTCACTGGTATCTGCAGCGCGTGAATAATCGCTAATGAAATAATTAATCACAACTCACAATTCAATTTGCTCATCAAAGTCGCGTATCAAAGAATGTATCAAGCGAGAATACAAAGTGTGCTACCAATACAAATAAAATACAATAAACCATCATTCTACGCTACTAATACGTCGTCGATAACGTACAGCTCACCGTTCCTCGCTTTGCTGCTCTCAATCACTTTGTGGCCGTTGACGTAAAGTTGCTGATCCCCGTGACTGGTCAGTGTGACTGTATCATCACCACTGACTGAAATGAATTCCTTATCGAGCTCTAATGATTTGGCCTTGGGACACAATCAGCCTCAGTAATAACTATGACGCACGACTCACCATGACCAGGTGACTAGCCAGCCAATCGTGCACATCCAGCTCGCTGGACAGGTGCGGCTTCTGGTGCAAGCTCAGTATGGCCTTGTTCGATGGTGAGATGACGATAAGGTTGACGTCGTCCTTGTTGAGCAATTTCGACTGTGTAGGCTGCGTTAGTAAGCGCTATGACACATCCAGATAACCCACGATGCTCTCATCCTCCCTGATGTAGTCGTAGAACAGAGAACCCCTCTGCAGCGTCAACAGATCGCTCAAGCGGGGCATTTCTTGGACGGCGGGAGCGGTGAAGCTACTGAGTAATCTATCGAATTGGAATTCCATAGGCAAATAGATGGCGTTGACTAGTATTGCTGCTGCTGCTATCACGAAAATCACGCTCGCCTTCATGACCGTAATTGATAAGGAATTGCGACACAGCCAAATTCCCTTTTCCTCACACCATCATCACTGAATCAACAAATGTCTGACTCCACTTCCCCACTTCTCAATTCCAGCAGCGACAGCCCACCGCCACCCAATCAGCTCCAACCGATTCGTAAGCTGTCTCAAAATCTCGCTTTGTTATCCGCATCCTCTCTGTTTCTCACACCAGCCATTATGATCCTCAAAGCCGGCGGATACTCCTCCCTTGGCCCCTTCGTCTTTCACCCACTCTTCCAATCCATCGCAATCTCAGTCATCGCAGTCTCAATCCTCTCATTGCAGCCAACAAAGTCTGGCAACACTAAATTGCGAGCATTCAATAAGCACAGAAAGCTCATTTCTTACCTCAGCTTGCCTTCCTTTGTACTCGGCTCATCCGCCATGTATTACAACAAATACCTCCACTCCGCACCACATTTCACTTCCTGGCACTCAACATTTGGCCTCGTAACTCTGGCACTCCTCGTCGTACAGATTTCGGTCGGTTTAGCATTCGCAATCCCTTCAACAGAATCCCCGATTCTCCCAAAGCGACTGTATAAGGTACACCGCCTGTCAGGCTACTTTGTACTCCTTCCGCTGCTTGCTCTGACTGCTGCACTGGGCGGCGGTCACTCCACCTGGTCAACAACGCAAGCACCTCTCATCGTCAGGGTCTTGTTCATTGATGTACCAGCTGCCACGCTCGTCCTAGCAATCTGGACAGGCATCCAAAAGCACAAACTCGGCTTCTGATGTATTGTATAGTCTATGCATGTAACAATTCCTTTTACTGCTTGATGCGCGCGTAAAATCCAGCTTCACCTCCACCAACCAAGACATCGTGTGCCCATTTCGTAGTCTCAAACCACGTCTTTGATGCGATCTCATCCGTATTTTCTAGCAGCTCCACAATGTGCAGCATAGAAAGTATGGCAGAATCAGGCTGCAGACGGGGCAGCTGCTTGAACTTTTTGGTGTCGCTTGAATCCTCGTATGTGTCGCTAAGGATAGCGCCAAGAGCCGATAAAGAAAGAAGCTCGTTCTGTGGAGAGTTAGCGCAGCTCCGTTGACAACCTCACACTCACTTCGATAGCCTTCTTCGCATCCCTTTTAGCAGTCAGTTGAGCCAATGTGCGCCTGACGAGCGCAAGCTCTGGCTTGAGCTCGATTGGACGTTTGTCTGTGTATGTGCTCTCTAGTCCGCCTACAAACTCTTCAAGCTCGATCAAAAGCTGATCTAATTCGGTGTTGAACTTTTCATCTTGGGTGTGTGCTCTGTTCAGCACTCTCGCGCGGTCAGCGAGACGAGGCCATATATCTGCAAGCATCAAACCACGCTCCCTCATCTTCTCGTCACCGTCGAGCTCATCGAGAGAGCACAGCTCACAGAGACATACGAATCCGTGCTTTCTCAACTCTCCTCTCCTCTCCTGCTGTGATGGCGGCACTGAGCTACCACCGCCAGTGCCTGGAACATAAGAGTGAAGCAGCTCCTGCCCCTTCTTGAGTGGTGTCAATGCGCGAGACATGATGACATCGCCAAGATGGATGGTTGCGACGTTAGGGACGCACGAGTGGTTGATAATCGCAGGGAGGGAGTGCAGCATACATGGCGTCTCTGCACCTGCTATGCTTGCATGTCCGAAGGCGTTATATTTCAAGACACTGCCCACACGCCTTGGGTCGACGTCGACGATAGGCAATGCCCCCTCTTTATCAAGCATCGCTACAGCTTCTTCTTCATCTACAGTCAGCGGGAACCCATCCTTGAGGTACTCAGTCAAGAGTGGCTCAGTTGGCGATCCGCACAATCCTAAAACACGCTTGGCTAAGAAGGGCATGTCCTCGATTGCGTGACTGATGCGCGTCCTAGCTAACACTTGCGCTGTGCCGTGAAGAGTCTTGTTTGCGTAGTTGAGCTCCATAATTGTGGTATGATCCTTGGCATTTCGACTGTCTGCGTCTGACGGATAAGACGTGCCGACGGCCTTGCCTACGAGCATAAGCGTGCCAGGCTCGACATCTTGAGTTGCCAAAACACCTCTGCCTCTGCCGTCTATATCCTTGACTTCAATCGGGCCGATGTAGTCGGCAACATCGAGCCTTGGTGCAATGAAGCGCTGCTTTTCCATGAAAAGCTCAGTCACGTCGAAAGCACCCTCGCTCTGCTCTAACCGCCTCTTCTGTATGAGTGTTGTCATTCTCCTCACTTCACCGTCAAGTTCTGGGTCTTGTATGCCCTGAATCAGCGACAGCGCTTTGCCGAATAGACGCATGTCATAAGCTGCTCTTGCTTGGTTCAGCAGCGCTCTGCTTTGCTGCTGTTCCGTCCTGGCTAGCTTCAAAGCTTCAGCGGATGTCCTGTACGCTGAACCAAGTTTGTGTACACCAAAGTACACATCGCTGAGACGAATTGTCGCCTCAAATGACAGAGGGTTGATTGCAAGTATCTGCTTGAGACTGTGTATCATGTCCCAGAAGTCCGTGTCGTTGTTGTTCGCCTGTGCCATCAATTGATCCACTTCCTTGTCGGCAGACGGTTGTTCGAGGGGATACAGCCACTCTATGCCCTTCAATAGATCGTCTGTCTGTGACAGTATGCGAGTGTCCGACTTTGCTGGCACGAAGATGCCGTTCTTGGTGACGTATGGCTCTCTAATCAGTAGCACAGTTCCGTAAGGGAGGATAGCGTCGGATGGGGCAGTGGGCGATGGAGTGTAGTGAGACAGAGTGAGAGGGATGCCACTGCCATCCTTATCGTCGACGATGGCATGCAAATCGAAGAGAGTATTGGCGTTGCTCATCACCCTGACGATAACGAACTTGCCAGTGTGCCTGTATGGGAACTGAAGGTCCTTCAAGGCGATATACTCCAGATCCTCGACTGGTGTGGTCGAAGCAGGGATGTCATTGTTATCGAAGACCTGGCTTTGTCTGATCAAGCCTACGCCTGATTGTCTGTCTCTGAGAATCCTCTCGCGCTCCTTAGCACCGCGAATGAGAAGGGCCTTGCGCGGTACAATCTTAACGCTTTTGGGTGCTGCACTGACGGATCTCTGCTCGCTGCGATGAGACGAAGACGGGAGGAACGAGAGAAGACACTCACGTGATGGTCGTCTTCGACTTTCTTGAGCGATCTGAGGTAATTTTCAAGCAGAGACAGTACAGCGCCTTCTATCAGATCGTCTGCCGACCCAGCCAAAACTTTGGCGAGCGTAGCGTGCTCTTCCGGGTTGAGCAGCTCCGGCAATTGAGAGTCAGTTGGTGGGTCTACGCCGAGAGCGTTGAGTGATTTGAGCAGATCATCCATTTTTCTGCTTTGTCTTCGTCGTTGAAGCGTAAGATGCTCTTTTGACAAAACCAACGAGATATGCATAGAATAATATCATTCTTATTGGTTTTTATAGCCGCTGCACTGGCGGCGACGTCCAGGCAGCTCGACTCAACCAATTACAAGCACTCAATCGCATCCGGGACTTGGTTAGCAGCCAATTGAGTTACACGACCCAATCTCACGGCGCTGTCCAGGCTGATAGAGCATTACTCGCCTACTTGCTCCCACTGCATCGCATTCGAGCCTACGTGGGACAGGCTCATCAACAAATTCGGCCAGGATGTCCATTTCGGTCAGGTCGACTGCACTGTCTCGAAAGGTACTCGTCTGTGAAGTGCTGGGATACAGCTGACAGCCCCACGTAGACATTTGCGCCGCCAACGACGTCAAAGCCACCCCGACTCTCGCTCTGTGAGCCGTCCGCCTATCTGTAAACGACGCTTATCGCCCGCGCAGCTTCAAAGAAGGGCAGCTAGCAGAGCACTACGCCGGCAGTAACGCCTACAAGGACCTATCCAACTACCTCCAGTCGCACCTCATCTCAATGCCAAACTTCTCTGACTCTGCACGCCCAAACTCGTTCGGTCAGGTCGTTGAGCTCTCCGATAGCAACATCAAAGACTACATTGGAGAGCCTGGTGAAGACAAGCTTGTCTGGATCAAGTACTTTGCTCCTTGGTGAGTCGAGCGTGATTTAGAGTACTTGAGATGCTCATGTATCATTTAGGTGCCCACATTGCGTGAGTTGCGCACTGTATACGCTTCAGCAAAGCTCACTCGACTCAGCAACATCTTGCTCCCGTTTGGGAGGAGCTCGCAGCCAGATTTAAAGGCAGACTCACCATTGCGTCAGTCGATTGTGACCAACATCACAAACTTTGTCAGCACGAGAAGATTAGAGGCTACCCTACACTGGTTATGTGCGTGCCAGCTAGTATATAGTGTGCACTCAAGCTAACTCAATCCAACAGGTACTCGGATACCCAAAAGAAGATCTACAAAGGCGGCAGGAGCTTGGAGAAGATGGCAGCCTTTGGTGAGAAGGTACTAGAGCCGTGAGTGACACCCTGCTGAGGTCCTCTGCTAACATTAAGTGCAGCGGCCTGCGTGACATCATGATCGACGAATTTGAGAAGGCAGCTGCTAAGGAAGAAGTCTTCTACTTGTTTTTGCACTCCCCACTGAGCTCCACCAACCACGATTCTGTGAGTAGCTCATTGTGGTCTTTGCTTCGCTAAATTCATGCAGCAACTACTCGACAAAGCTAGAGGTGGATTCATCGGTGGACCAACAATCTACAGATCCAAAGATGATAGACTTTTTGACAAATACAACGTTAATCCAACCGAAGGCAGTGTCTTCCTTGCATTCAAAGACTACGACTGGAACATACCAGCATCGAAAGTCAAATTGGCAGATCTTGGAAGTCTAAAAGATGATCTGGACGACACAATACTGCAAGCACGCGTCAAGGAGCTCACAGAATGGCTCAGGTACAACTCGTTCCCTACAGTAGTCGATGCAGCGACAATTTTCAACGAGCTGTTGAACTCAGATACTCAGCAGTATCTCGTCATTTTGCCACTCGAACCGGGTGCTGATGACTTTGAATCTTCTAAGAACAAGTTGGCTGATATTGCAAGAGCTTGGAGAAAGGGCGGTAGAAGTATGATGACAGACGAAGGCTTCTTGCAGGGAGGACCGGGATCGTCGACTATATTTGCATGGGTGGATGCGAAAAAGTACAACAGATGGCTTAGGAACATGTATGGCTATGTCACCAAGTCATACTCGAAAGAGGCCGAGCACAGACAACAAGTCATCATAGCAGATCCACTGAAGCTTGAGTATTACGACAAGAGCTTTGATGGACAGCCTACGATTCTCGATGGACACTCAATTTTCAGCGCTCTCGAGGGTGTCTTCCAGGGCCAGCTGAAGCCAAAATCGTCACAAAATGCTTTCGAATACACGATTCAAGCATTGCACAATAGAATAACGTCCATGCAGGTAGGTATGAGCTTCATCTGTGACCACACTCTAATAGCACACTTTAGCAGTCATTGATAGACCATCCATTCAGAACATTCATCGTAGTGATGCTCATTGCATTGGGCGCTGGTATTGCCATTTATATGATGTCTGGCGATGCAGATGGAAGTACTGAGGATAGCCTGCACCTCTTCTCTAGTGGTACGGCAGGCAAGAGCAAGGGCAGCGCTAGAGACTACTACCAGCCTACGCACAAAGACAACCGGAGGATAGACTAGACGAGCAACTGCATTAGCCACATAGTATAGTGTATAGTATGCATCAATTTATGAGATACATGAACAATTTGACTGAATTGAGTGTCTGTGTGTAGAAAGTGGCTTTGTGGCTTGCATGATGTATGAAAACTCCTTATGATAGTCTTATCGCGCTGATGCTGCACTCTTAAACTCTACCACCATCATTACGCAATGTTTAAGAGGACGCTCGTTCGTTTGAGTCAAGCGGAGAGACTCAACCTGAGCAACGCGGGAAGCAGCAAGTTGTTTGATTTGAGGAATGTAGACAAAGCAGCGCTGAATTCGATGGACAGCGAAGACTTGATCATCTACCCGAACTTCCTGAATGAGAAAGAGCAGCGAACGATGCTAACGCAGCTGCTGAAGAAGCTGGACAGAGTGTGTGGGAAGCCCAAGCGAAGCCAGAGCCTGCTTTCGCAGCAGCGCGAGCAATACAAGGAAGGGGATCTGCAGAGGCTGTTCAGCCACCCAGATCTGTACAGATGGGAGACGAGCCACTTTGACAATGTTATTACTGGGTATAGAGAGGCAAACATACGGTCAATGACTGTGCCAAACGTGGAGACAGAAGACGGTGTCAAAGGGATTCTTGAGAGGCTGTACAAGTGCTTGTACGAGAATGCGACAGACTACACGCGCGAGCAGGCAGCAAAGCCACCTCAGAACGAGAGGCTGCAGGATGACGATTTGTCGATACCTCATTGGATACAGGCACACATTTTGCAGCTGTCGCCCAAGGGCGCGATACAGGCGCACGTCGACAACGAGGAGGCTATGGGATCAACGATCATGGGGCTCAGCCTGGGCGAGAGCAGACAGGTCGAGTTCGAGAACGACAAGCACGGGAAATTCACGGCAGAGCTGCCGAGCGGGAGCGTGTACTTGCAGAGATCGAAGCTGCGGTACGAGTACAAGCACTCGATACTGCAAGGGCAGGGCAGAGACCAGCGCCTGTCGTTTATGCTCAGAGTGAGTGACGTAGTGCAGCCGAGCGCTAGAGACTAACGCAGCGCAGGACCAGCCAGCGAAGTCGGACGAGTAGTGTGCAGTGTAAATTGTAGCAATCGCAGCGAATGCATGTCATCTTTGAACGATACCACCACCACGATATGGATAACGATTTGGATAACGACATTAATGACATTGGATGGAAATACATTCTCAAGTATTGTATCATTGGCGACGCGGGCGTGGGCAAGTCTTGCCTTCTTCTGCGCTTCACCGACGACAAGTTCTTCCACAATACGAGCACAACGCTGGGCGTCGAAGTGAGTCACAGCAGCTAGCTCAGCTCAGCTTAGCTCATGCGTGCAGTTCGGCAGCAGGATAATCGCAGTCAACAGCAAGGATAAAGTCAAGGTGCAGTGCTGGGACACGGCCGGGTCAGAGCAGTTTCGGTCTATCACTCGCTCATACTTCCGAGGAGCAGCGGGATGCTTACTCGTGTACTCAGTCGCCAACAGAGCCAGCTTCAACAACTTGGAAATGTGGCTGGATGACGTGCGGAGGTTCGCAGACGAGAACCTGACGGTGCTCGTGGTGGGGAACAAAGCCGATATCGATAGCAGTCAGAGAGAGGTGAGTACTGAGGAGGGCATCAACTGGGCACAAGAGCGGCAGCTCGATTTCCTCGAAGTGAGCGCTAAATCGGGCGAGCAAGTTGATCACGCATTCGACAAGAGCGCCAAAGCGATACTGGAGAAGCTGAATCAGGGAGCATTCAAGCCTCGCGGGAGCAGTACGAGCCAGGGTGTGCTCTCGCTGAACCAGCTATCAAATAGGACGAGCGGGTGTTGCTAGTATAAGTCATTGAATGATTATTTATGAAGGAGAAGACTTGAATTCATCTACTTTGATTCCTCTGCGACTGGTTTCTGCTCGCTGTTAGCCTGTGCTGTCTCCTTACGTCGCTCACTCACGAATCCAGTTGGAGCGCCGTTCTCGTACTCGGTGTATTTGAGAGCGCATTCACCGCGACGAGCAGCGAGCGATCTCTCCTTCTCGTTAAGGGAGGCACGGACTGCACGGGCAGCGACGGTAGCGAAACGGTTGTATGAGCTGTGGATGGGTTCAGCGGTGCATACGACCGAGATGAGCGACTGACAAGTGTGATCTCCAAGCAGCGCCTGACCTGTGTATACGTCAGCGTCATTCACCTCTCTCTGCTGCGTCCACTGACATTTTTACTGGTGACTGTAACGGATCAAGATTCGCAAAGATATCCTGGCAGTTCACGACCACCACCGAAACCAAAAATTAACAAAAAAGAATGATTATGTACGCATAGCCAGCGCTTATCACTCGCCCGTATTCACTCCGATTTAGCCCGGTTCGGTGCTTCAGTTGCGGGAAGGTATCTCCATCTCTTGTCCACCCACTCAGCCTAACCAGCGCAGGTCGTCGGCGACAAGTGGGAAGCGTATCTCGATCTGCTCCAGGCAGACGTGCAGGAGGGAGACGCTATGGATAAGCTCGGCTTGAGGAGGTACTGCTGCCGCAGAATGGTGCTCACGCACGTAGACCTCATCGAGAAGCTGCTCAACTACAACTGTGCGTTACACGTATCCGCGCTTCTGTTCTCACTCCGAACAGCTCACGAACGCCTTCGCAATCGCTCTTAAAATCACATAACATCAAGTAAAAGTACAATTATTTATATTCTTCGTTAGATTCACTTATCCTGGACCATCCTGTCCGTCGAGATTGGTGGTAGAGTGTTGCTGCTTTGGAAACTGCTTTGCTGCGGCCAGTATCCCATGGGTTGATAGCTTTGATAGCTTTGATAGCTTTGATAGCTTTGATAGCTAGGCATCACATGGCTCAGTCTCAAGCCTAGTCCCGTACCCGCTGGTTGCGCTTGTGCACGCAGCTTCGGTGGCTCCTCGTCCATCCTCCGTGGCGGCTCTGGCTGCAGCAATGACGAAATTGGCAGCGATACCGGTGTCACTGGGGTGATTGGCTCGTTTTCTGACTCTGGCGAGCTTTCCATCGAGGAGTCATGGCTTGAGGAAGGTGGTGGCGTTGTCATTGAGTGGTGGTGGCCGTAGCTCGTCCCAATTGAGCTGCTGGTCGATGCCAAGCTCGCGTTTGAGAGCGCACGCGGCCTCTGCGTTGGCGCTGTCAGGCTGTCGAGGTTGGTATGCGAGTGCTTGTTGAGTATCTGCTTAGCACCGCCTCTGGTGCGTCCACATGCGGTGAGTCTGTCGTATGCTTGTGCTCGGGTGATGTGTCCTTGTCTGAAGAGAAGAACTGTGTTCTTGTCCTGATCCGTGACTGGATGTCCACTCCTGCCGCGTCCTTTGCCGTGCGCGTACTTCACGCCTGGGTAATTGTCCTGTATCGACGCCCACACTGCTTGAGCATACGTAGACCTCACACCCGCTTCACGGCCAATTTCTGCCCACTTTGCACCGCCAGCTATCATTCCCGCCAGGTCGTCATGCGAGAGCCTGAACACTGTCCTCCTAGCATCCAATTCTGCACTTGACTTTCCTGACTGATGCGCAGTCTCAAGTTTTGCAACCTGAGCGAACCGTTAGCAGTGCATGGCTTTACGAAAAGTCTGCTCACTCTGTTCATTAGCTGCCTCTTTGCGGCTATGCCATACTTGTGCTGGATTCGCTTGAGCTGTTCGTCGCTGTTTCCGTAGCCTAGCTCGTGCTCGAGAAGCGTATAAGTCAATTTCGACATTGGAGATTGTGATGGTTGGGTTGAAGACAGGCATAGGGATTTTTATATGAATCGACTGCGGCTCTACGCAATCTGCTGCGTACCAGGCACCTTCGACAGGCGACGCCAACTCCGAAAAGGATTGGAAGCGTAGTAAAAAGGGTCTATAGGAGCCAGCGTCTGCATTTTGTCATTCTCGCCCTTTACTTCCGCTTTTCTGCGCTAAAATTCGCCTCAGCGTCTTAAATAGCATAAAAGACCCTGAGCTGACGTCACAGCCCTCAGCTGCTTCGATTGATTGAGGAATGCGGCACTACTTTTACGAATCTGGACTTGCATTCATTTAGTCACATGTACCCGGTGCTACCGGTTATTTAGTAGCCGTGTGTATCTTTCTCCGCTACCACCAGATCAATATGTCCAATCTCCAAGCCGCGATCAAATCAATCTATCCTGACATCGAAATCCCTAGCTGCAGCTTGTTTGACTTCTTGCTTCCGCCTGCCACGGGCGAGTTGCACAAGCCAGCTTTCGTCGACGCCGTGACAGGCATTCAGCTGACATATGCGCAGCTTAGATCGAAATCTCTTGAGCTGGCAAATGGCTTGCGCAAGCTACACAACATCAACAAATCCGACACCGTCCTCATAATTAGCCCAAACTCTCTGTCCTACCCGGTTCTTATCTTCGGCACATCCGCCGCAGGAGCGAAACTCTCACTCGCTAATCCAGCCTACAACCACTTTGAGCTGTCGCATCAGCTTAAAGATAGCAACGCCACTTTGGTATTTGCACACCCGGACAACATAGCCCTCACAAAGAAGATACTCAAAGAGATCGGCTGGTCAGATGCACAAATAGCTCACAAACTCATCTCCGCAACAGACTCAGATGCAGACGGACATGCTCCTTATACCCGCATTCTCGATTCTGCCCCTCAACCCGGCGTCCCAGAGAAGTTTGACGGAGAAAATTCTCATCAGACGGCCGTCATGTGCTATAGCAGCGGCACAACCGGGCTCTCGAAGGGCGTAATGACTAGCCACAACAACATTGTTGCCAATATATGCCAACTCACCTTAATGAGAGGCTATATTCTCCAGAAGGGCGATGTCATGCTCTCTGTACTGGTGAGTCTTCGCATAAAGTCGTTAAAGCATCCACTGACTTGCATTTAGCCTTTCTATCACATATGTCAGTCTCATTTGACTTACACAAAACTTACTAACTCTACAATGACAGTCGGACTGACAGTCACGATGCTTTACTACATTTCGCACGA
Organism: Wallemia hederae; assembly: GCA_004918325.1. NCBI lineage: Eukaryota > Fungi > Basidiomycota > Wallemiomycetes > Wallemiales > Wallemiaceae > Wallemia > Wallemia hederae. The sequence goes on from SPNW01000087.1 coordinate 18,595, forward strand.
GGTGAAGAGCATTCTCTTGCCGCGCTTTGAGCCAAATGCTTTCGGAGCTGCTATACAGAAGTACAAGATCACAGTCGGTTCTGTCGTTCCGCCTATTCTTGTCCTCCTAGCCAACACCGACATTGAAAAGAAGTATGATCTGAGCAGTCTGAGGCTTTTGCAAGTCGGTGCTGCTCCGGTGGGTGAAGAGCTGGTTCGGAAGCTATCTATCAAGTTCAACGACGTTATCACTATCTCCCAGGGTTATGGTGCGTGCAAGCGTTCTATTAGACAGTGCTGACATCTGCTCCAGGCCTTACTGAAACAAGCCCTATTACTCACAAGCTTCCATTGGAATTTGCCAAATCACACAGCGGATACATTGGCAGGTTGCTTCCAAATACCTATGCCAGAGTCGTCAGTGAGGACGGCAAGGACGTGCCTGGTGACAACAAGTCAAGCGGAGAGTGAGGCAACGTGTATTTGTGTCGATGACGTCTAACAACTTTATCAGGCTTTGGGTTAAAGGTCCGCAAGTCATGAAAGGCTACCTTAACAGACCGGAAGCCACTGCTGACTGCATGACTGCTGACGGCTACTTCAAGACTGGTGATGTAGCCGTCTTTGACAGCCAGACTCAGCTGTTCAGGATTGTGGACAGACTCAAGGTGAGCGTGAAGAAAATTCTCTGACTCTGATCTCACTCGCAATCCACAGGAGCTGATCAAGTACAAGGGCTTCCAGGTTCCGCCAGCTGCGCTTGAGTCGCTGCTTCTGTCTCATCCAGAAGTCAAGGACGTGGCTGTTATCGGAGTATATGACGACAAACAAGCGACAGAACTGCCACGCGCGTACGTCGTACCGAGCGACAGCGCCAACATGAACAAAGAAGCTTGGTGCAAAGATGTGGAGACGTGGGTAAGCCTCAAGGTAGCGAACCACAGCAAACTCAGAGGTGGTGTGAAGACTATCGACGTTATCCCCAAATCTGCATCTGGTAAGATATTGAGACGCCATTTACGCACTTTGGCCGCCCAGCAAGACAAGGCATCAGCCAAACTTTAGTCACGCTGACCAGTCAACGATCTTCACGAATAAATAACACCACGAACACTCATGAAATTGAATTGTTATGAAAACAGGTGTGTATAAAGTATGCGAAAGGAATTTACAGGTTTGTGAATCTATGTGCAGCGTTTTATCCTAGACCACGCAGTGTCTTGACTAGTCTAGCAGTTGGCGTCGTCGCAAGTGTCTTGCTGGATCATACGGTATGAGCCCTTGTTCTTCATCCAGTCAGGGAGCTCCATGCACTCTGGACCGTAGACAGCCCAGCACGAGTCTTGACAGCTGCAGCTGTCGTGTGGGGTACCAATGAGCTTCAAGGTAGAGGTACTGCCGATTCCGCCAGCCAATTGCATAGATTGGTATCCGTCGCCTGCGAAACAGCCGGGGTTGGTCGTTCTGAAGTTTACAGAGCAGTCGAGAGTGCAGTATTTATCCTTGCACATACGGAAGTAACCGATACCTGGCTTACCAAAATCTCTTGCATCGTAGGCGTGTGAGACGCCTGTGTCTCTAGCTTCGACAGCTGGTGCTGGTGAAGCGCTGACGAGCGCGCCAGCCAAAGCGATTGTTGCCAAAAAGAGTTTGTTCATTGTGATGCGGTTGTAGTTGATGAGAAGCAAAAAGTAGCCCCTCGGAGCTTTTAAAGCATCGACCCCGCATTTTAATTTGGCGATAAGAATTAGTTACATTCAATAGAAAATTTTTGATTTCAGTCAACAGCTGCCGACGAAGCAAATCACGACGGAATGTGGCCCAAAAAAGACGAACCGTGCAGCGTTAACTTCCTATAAACTCCGGTGTATGAGGGAAGGCTGCGTCTGACGGCCTCATGCATTTTATGCTTATCATCAGTGAATCAGTGAGTTTCAACGTTCCTTAAGTGCGTCGGACTTATTCGAAAAGTTTCTTGCTCGAGTGCAAGCGAGAAGTACCTGAAGGGCAACATAATTCTCACATCGGCAGACACGAATAACTACGTACCGTAGTAGCAGTTCGGTGTTCAGGGCATACAAAATTTTCAACCGCAGCACTTACGAGACCCTGAACATTCTATATATAAATGCATATGCCTTTAAGTTACTTGTACATAAATTACGTTACTTTCTCGTTGCTCAAGAGGAACGCCGGAGGTTAGCTATGTGTGTGCACAGTTCGTTGAGCACGGTTCTATAAGTAGGCAAATCCAGACCTGGCATCAGGGCAGACTGCAATGATGCATTGACAGCAGCTTTGCTGCTCTCTGGGCATCCCAAGTTTGTTGTTATTGTCGACAGAATCAAATTTCTGTTTAGCCACAAGTGCGTGTCTTCACGGTTGAGGATGGTGTGCAAAAACTTGAGCATTCGCTGTTTGAGCGTTCGTGAGGTGACCAGTCGCATAAGTATTGCGTTCAGCGGTATGGCAATGATCTGTGACAAAACATTTGCACCATTTCTCTCTGTGAGTTGGTGTCAGCGCAATTGGCAAGAAGGGCAAGCGACTTACTGTCTGCTGAGTGCTTCAAGTAGCTCTCGATACCATCAATGAGCGCATAAGAAGCATTCCATTGAGATGTGATGGACTGATTGAATGTGTTGAGGAGGGTGACGTTGAAGAAGTTGTCTCCAGACATACTGAGATGCGTATTCACAGTGTGCGGATAGCTCCTCAGAAGCGAGCAAATGAGACCGATCGACTCGCTCTGCAGGGCTAGGTTGGAGGGTAAGATGGTCTGTGAAACGTTGAAGATTGGATTCAGATAGGTGACGACAAAGGTAGAGAAGTTTTTGTCGTTATTCACGTCACTAGAATTGCCATCGACTGAAGCCAAGTCCCTCAAAAGTTTTGTGATCGCTTCGACACCCTCACTGAACTCGTCGCTGTCATCCATGCCCCTCTCAAACTTCAGTGACATGTAGTATTCGAACCACATATTCAAGATGGGTGACACGTGCGTTTGAGGCAACGTTCTCATCGTGGCTTCGTCGAAATCCAGTCCTAGGTCCATATTGTGGATAACCGAATAGAAGATGAGCAAGATGTCCATCTGTATGTCTATACGAGCTTTGTAGTGTTGTTGTACAACGGGTATCAACTGTGATGAGACGTCCTTAATGAAGTACACAGTTTCCAAGTAGGTGTAAGGGTCAAGCGTCTCACTCAAACCCACGAGAGCGTTGAGACCCATTTTGACGTTAGTGATATACGGATGTCTTTGAGAATTGGCAACGAATCCAGGATCATCAATAACCTTGAACATATTGCTTATGAAATAGAGAATGCGAGACTTGTATCGATTAGTATGATCCGAAGTCCTGTCCATTTTACTGATGTATGTCCCACAGCTCCTGACTAGCTTCTTGTCTAGCCTGTATGGCCAATCTTGCATGTTCGACAGCACAATGTCAATGATCCTACCATAGTCGATCATGGCCGGCAACAAAGGCAAGCATTGGATTGTGTCAGCAAGTCCATCGATTACATCCTCTTCAGACTTCCACTTCAGCAACGAATGCTCAATGACTTTCTGGAGATCGTTGTAGAAGCCTGCATTGTTGATAGCTTGTAGCGAGTGCAAAGAAAGGCTTTGCGTCAAGCCATATGAGCGAAGATATCTGGCCCAGAAGGATTTCCATATGATTCCGGCAACATTAGGAGACAGATCGATGCTGCTGGAGAACAACATCGTCAACTTTGCCATCGTTCCAACCAAGGAAGCCAAGCCCGACACCACTTGCTCGTCGGCCAATATTTGGGATGGTATCATTGGTGTTTCTCCAATGCCCTCGTCTGCTATCAGTGTGCCCGCGAACAGCACCAAAGTTTGAAGTCTGTCGTAGTTTGAGTCGGAGAGGCAGCCCGACGTCTCAATGATGGTGTTGTATGTGTTCATTTTGTTGGTCACTGTTGCAAGTATGGGCAGAGAATTCATCCTGCTGAGCTGGGCCAGAGGTTCCAAGATCACTTTCATCTCTGTTTCGACATCGTCCAGCTCATCCTCGGCATCTTCCTGGGTGTTGTCCAAAGGTGACGCTTTAATGTCCAGCCATCCTTCGGCGACTTGTGTACACATCTCCTTGGGTACAGCAACCCTGTTGCTCTCCAAGGCACCTAGTATGGACAGCCAGCATGCCAAAAAGTCTGCGAAAGCTTCTCCGCTTTGCGACAACGATGCGCTGCCGAGCTGGAATAGCTTATTGATGTACTCCTCGCCCTTGTTCGAGAGTATGACGTCTAGATTACGCGATTGCAGCAAAGACTTGTGACAAGAGAGCTTCGTAGAGATGTCTAAGCTGTCAGCTCCGTCGAGGTACTGCATAAGGCTGAGAGTCCACTCATCCTTGTTGCTGGGATGGCTGCTACTGAATATAGCGTTTAATACCTTCCTTATCATGAAACCGAGCGTCTCGTTTTCGTGTGTGTTGACAGAGACAATGAGCTGAAGGACTTCAGGCCTGGCGAGTTGGTTCAAGACGCTGATATGCATTGAATCTGTAGCTGTGTTGTAGATCAAGTCATTCTGATCGTTGCGGTATGTCAGAAGCGCCTCCAACGCTGGCACGGTGTACTTCATAACGTCGTTGTCATGGCTAAGCGACAGGCTCTGCAAGACGACGTTTGAAAGCAAAGGCAGAACGTTGTCCTGTATGTCTATAAGCGTCATTGAGGGATAAATGATCTCACATACCTCAAAGGACTTAGTCTGGGGCTCGTTGTCTTCATCGAGATTGATGTGCTGCTCCTCTAGTATTGCGCGCGATAAGCCTACGGCAGCTGCAGGCGAAGAGTCCTTGATGTTGTTGAGGATGAGCACCAGGTGTTCCAGGCTGCTAGCTTTGACGAGAGCCAGATGGGCTTTGACTGACACGTAAACTGGTACCTTTTTATCGCTGAGGATGTAGTTCAACAAATGCTGGCTGAGTTCCGGATTTGATTGTGGACTGAGTGTGGAAATGAGGAGAGTGAGGAGATGGAAATGAGCGTAGTATTCCTGAGAGTGATCTGATGCATGTCTGAGCTCATCATCTCCTGCATCGTTCGCGCAAACTCACGAAGTACTGCTGTTGTAAACGCCGGAATATCGCTGGGAGATAAAGCCTCATTGATGGCCAGTAACTCGTTTTCACCCTGCTGCCTAGTTGCTGGGTGCGAAAACTGCCTACAGGCTTGCTCAATTCTCGCAATCGCGCCGTCCATCGCGATCGCTGTCTTGATTGTAGCGGTTGAAGAAGACAGTAACAGTAAAATACAGAATGCATTACATACAATAAATATATTATGTATCGGCTATTAGCTTATGATCCTATTGCTCGTGCTGCTGCTATTGTACAGTTCCATGCCGAATCGTTGTCTTGCACTGACTTACAATCTTAAGGACTTGGGGATTTCCTGCGCTTGGAGGGTGATTTAGAGGGCGACTTAGAGGGCGACTTTCTACGTTTGGAAGGGCTTGTAGACTCGCTAGTTCGGGTGTCTTGGCGCGCTTTTCCTTGCTTTGAAGTTCCTGCTACACCTTTTTCTGCACTTGCTGCTGCACCTTGCTCTGCTGTTTTGGATTTCCGTCTACTACTGCTGGATTTGGGCTTCAAATCCTCGCCTACCCCTTTTGGTTTCTTGAAACCGTGTCTTTCCCTAACGCCCGGTTCGTGCTTGATAACTCGCGGACGCTCGTCCAAATCAGGATGCTTGGTAGACCAAAAGTAATCTAGTTCCGCTTGCTTCTTGCCCTGTGCGAAGGCAGTAACAAGCCACCGAAAGACGTTCGCCATTCTGAACTCCTCAAGCGTTTCTTTCTCATTGTCCCAATCATTGTCCCTGCTCACTTGGACAGCAGGGTTTATCTTGATCTTCTTCTTCTGTGAAAAGTCAATCGTGATTCCTAGCACTGTAGCTTTCGTGGGTATCCATTTGTCCAGCTGCAGACCAGTGTTTCTGATAAGCACTTCCTTTATCCTTGGAAGAAGTCTCGGCACATCCTCCTCGTCTGGTTGGTCGCCTCTATAAGATCTTGCCAGCTTCTGTACTTGTGCCTGTGGTATTGTAATGTCAAGCTCCTTGATATCGTCGCTTTCTAGAGGAGGAGACCAGCATATAGAGAATTCGTGGGGTCTTTGCGGGCGCACGTCGTGCAGCTCGGAATACCACCATGTGTTCTCGGCGAAACTGTCTACTATCTCATGATTGACGTGCAAGTCGTGTTGACTCCAAACAGCGTTGAGTCTCCAGCCCATCCACTCTTTGACTATCTGTACGACCTGGTTGTCTGCAGCGCCTTCAAGTAAGATTGGCCACTTTGACTTAGTTGGATCGTCTTTTGGATCCCTCTCGAAAGCGTTGTGGCGCGGTAAGAGGGCAAAGACGCTTGTTCTGGCCGGATACTTCTCTTCTAATGTCGGTTTGTCGGGAAGCCATTCTTTCATCTGAGCCTCGATGCGTCTTTCAACCCTCGTGTTCCTCTTTCGCCTATCTGAATTGTCTTCTTGACTCCTATTGAGCCTGTCTTCCCTAGCTTGCTTCCGTCTTTGGTCTTCGGTGAAGCGTTCGAGCGCGCGCATAGCTCTCGCTTTCTTCTTCTCCGTCCACACCTCCTCTTCAGACTGTGGATTGACGTTGTAGGACACTTGCATGTCACCGGCTGTGAGAACGCTGGTACCGTCTGCAGCAATGAGAGAAGGACAGACGACGTATATGACGATAGTGCCAGGGAGTGCGTGGGGGATGCCTAAGTTAAGCTGTACTTCAATCAATTGCTTGGGGACATAATGACGCGATGATATGAAGTTCTTGAGTGAGACTTCCAATTCCCTGAAGTTAATGGCAGGAGCAATGACAGCTGGCCCAGAACGCCTCGATATATCGGATGCAGCGACGGTGTAGGTGAGTTTCGAGAGGGGAGATAGATTGTAGACGTTGTACGGACGCGATAGATAGGTTTCTAGAGATGTGAGTAAGTGGGAATAAAGGAAGCAATCTCTCACTCACCTGTAGGCATCCAATTGCCCGTCGCCGCTAGCCTAGTTCGATAAGCCTTCTCATAGGCAGTATTTGAATCCTGAGTGTCATGGCTGACGGGATCTGGGGTATTGTACTTCCTGCTTAATTGCTCGTCGTCGACGCCGCGACTAAAGTTCAAAGCTGGCATCGCGGTCAATTTCCAAATTCAGTGGTTGTCGTTGGTGATGAAGAGTGGGAGAAGCGCGTTGCGAGGAGATTGAAGGGCAGATAGATAGTGAGGAGTATTGAGGCAGTAGTAATCACGTTCTAACAGCCTCCTTCAGCAATCTGAACAACTCCCGCTACCTGACCGGTGCATCGCGACGAGATGAGATCAAGGTGAGATAGCAGAGGTATTTCAACCACTTCTAAGGGTATCAGACATCATCTTTGATCTATACTGACGCGTTCGTGCTCGAAGATACGAAATTGAGACTGTCGTATTTAGAATCCTACGCATCTGCAGATCGGGGTTAACTAGATCAATGGGCACATGAGGCATGCATTAGCTGCACATAAAAGTCATACGGCTCAGCTGACCCGCTATCAGAACTATGACGAAGTGTACCGGCTACTTGAATCACAATTACACGGTTCGGAGAATATCTGCGTCGTGAGACGGTGAGATATAAATGAAACATCACTCATTCCATACCTTGGATAAGCTTAAATCGAACTATTTGAAATGCCGTTCATCTGCATGCACTAGATCAACTGCGCACTGGCATTACGTAGTGCGCACACTTGTGCGTTCGGTTGGCCAGGTGACACGTTCGATGGAGGCTGAATCACAAAATGCATGACACTTCTTTAGCTGTCATGCGTGCCAGACGCTTTCCACGACAATTTTCGTGCGTCACACTTGGACCCTTACACTCACTCCCAATCATCCACCGCCATGAAAATCCAACTTTGTATCTCAGCGCTTTTGGCGTTGGTAGCAGCGAAACCGCTGCAGCGCCGCTACGGTGATCTTATCAGAGGAGTGAGTCTTCTGCGTATCACAAAGGAAATCAGAAATTGACTCGAGAACAGGTTAATATCGGTGGTCTGCTTGTGCTCGAGCCTTGGATCACGCCTTCCATCTTTGATAACACCGGAAACCCAGCCATCGTCGATGAGTGGACATTTGGACAATACCAGGACCACAGCCAGGCAGAGGCAGCCATCAACAACCATCTTGAGACATTCATGACACAGGACGACTTCCAGCAGATCAAGAACGCCGGCTTGACCCATGTCAGAATCCCCGTTGGTTACTGGGCACTCGAAGTACAAGGCGGTGAGCCATACATCATGGCCAACAGATTCGCCAAGCTGCAACAGATCGTTGGCTGGTGCCGTGACCTCGATCTCAAAGTCTGGATTGACTTGCACGGCGCTCCTGGCTCACAAAATGGTCTTGACAACTCTGGTATTCGCACAGACAACGTCTTGTGGCACACTGATCAGAACAACGTCGAACGCTCATACAACTACATCCAAATCCTCACGGACGAGTTCACCAAACCAACTTACGGCGGCATCGTTGAAGCGATAGAGCTGCTCAACGAGCCACAAGCATCTTCTCATCCAGAAATGCTGCCTACTCTCAAATCATTCTACCAAAATGGCTACAACATTGTCTCAAAGAAGACAGCCATGGCAATCCACGACGCCTTCCTCGGACCAGAACAATGGAACGGTTTCCTGACTTCTCCACAAGCTGAGAATGTCTACCTCGACACCCACAAGTACCAAGTCTTCTCTGACCAGCAGCTGCAACAGACTGACGACCAGCGGAGGGGTGCCATCTGTGCATACAAGGGTCAATTTGCAGAGCACACTGCCAACCAGCACTGGGTCATCACTGGAGAATGGACTTTGGCTACTACTGACTGCGCCAAATACCTCAACGGAAGAGGCATTGGTGCTCGCTACGATGGTTCGTACTCTGGCTCCAGTTACATCGGCAGCTGCCAAGGCAAGTCTGGCAACGGAGACGACTGGAGTGAGGACTACAAGAACCAATTGCGCGACATGTGGAACACACAAATCGACGCATTTGAGAATGGCGGTCGCGGATACTACTTCTGGACTTGGAAGAACGAGGTAGCCGCAGACTGGTCATACAAGCGTCTCATGGAGTTGGGCATTATCCCTCAAGACGCCAACGCATACCAGCACGGAATTTGCGGATAGACGGAACATCTATTCTTTCGCGCACTCTTGGAAACGGAGACTGATTACTATTTCTACTTTTGTATCTCGGATCTCATCTGTTGAACGTTTTTAAGTGTGTATTCTAGTGTTACATTTTAGCTGGCGAGGTTGACGTCGTTAAGGGCGATAGCTATAGCAGCCTTGTGGTGACCATTGTACTGCCTTACTGTGTCACCGCTAGCCAGCTCCCACAGCCGAGCTGAGTGGTCGGAGGATGCAGAAACAAGATAAGCGGAATCAGCGGAGAAGGCAGCGTCCCAGACCCATCGCTGATGGCCTGTCAGCACCTTTTCGAGTCTGAAGTCGTAGTTGTGTGTCGACCAGATCTTGATTGTCGTGTCTGCTGAACAAGTTGCAAGGTGTCTGATATCGTATGGTCAGATTACGCCATAGAAGGTTGCACAAGCTCACTTGGTATCGGGTGACAGTATGCACTTGGTGATGTATCTGCTGTGAGCGGGCAGCTTCGTTATGGGCGTGAACTCTGACGCTTCGTACTCCTGGTCAGCGCGGATCTTCCACACAAAGCAGTTACCCTTGTTGTTTCCAGCAACTAAAGAGCTGCCATCAGAGGCGATAGTGACTGAGCGAATGGGTACGTCCTCTTCTGGTACGAGTTCGTGGCTGCAGGTGTTCTCGCCCAGATCCCAAACCTTTACGCTCCCCGCCTGGTCGCACGAGACAATCTCGCCTTGGTTGGGATGTATAACGACGTCGTTGACTGGCGAGGGATGATCGAATGCTCGCTGTACGTGCGATGTTCTGTGAGTCGGTCGTCAGAGATAGCTGCATCTCATCTACCAGACACACCTTGTATCCCAGATTTTGACAGTACCATCCTCGCTCCCCGTCGCTATCCATTTACCCTCCGCTTGGAACACCACCGCTGTCACGTTGGCTGTGTGTCCATTGAATGACTGAATCTGAGCGAATGATCAGAGATGCGCGTGCTGTGAAGAGATATCGCACTGGATTTGGATCGTTGCTATTTATGTCGTACAGCTTCACTGAGGAATACCCTGCAGCTGCGAGAAATCGCTTGTCGGGGCTGATAGCCAGCCGATTGACGGAATCTGAGTGGTGTATAGTCCGCGAGCAGCTCCCGCTCCACGCTTCCCAGAATCTGATCGTGCGGTCGTAGCCAGCAGAGGTCAGCAGCACGTCATTGCTCATCGGCGTGGATGTTGAGATGGAGGAGAGAGATGAAGGAGCGCGGAGAGAGATAGCAGAGATTTGAAGAGATGCTGTGAGTCTGAGTGGGCTGACAAGTCGTCGTGTGTAACGCCGCGTCGCATTTGGAATGTGATCGGCGATAAGCTATCATTGCCATCTTGAGCACGAACCATGACCTACTGGGAGCTTACAAATGCCTCAAAAGGACTTTGATAAGGTCAGATGTTATTTGCCATGCCCAATTTGATACATCATGCAATCACAATCCCGCAAACGTCGTTTGAGGAGTATGAAACGTAGGATACAAGATAGCCCTTATGACTTGCGCAATCTGAGCATCTACGACTTCCGCCACACAGATAATCGGTCTAATCGGCTATTGTTTGTATTCCCGATTGACGTCGAAGCTGCGCTGATCGGTAAGGGATGTTCCGCTGGGAGGTGTTGTACGAGCGAATGTATTACATTGCCCAGACTTCTCCTCGCTGCTTCACGGAGCGTCCGCTTAGCAATTTAAGCGTGACAGCTGTGATGTAATTATTAAACGGAACGACGGCTGCTGTATCTTTGTCGCAGCTTCGGGGAAGACGCGGGTAGAGCGCGCTGCATTCCCAGACTATCATACTGCACTTCCTGGCTAATCGGGCGATTCTAAACGTATTCCCGTGTGGCTGAATGTCAGCCATTGTTTTGCCGGCGGGGTATAAAATGACGTCGACACCATCTTGATCTCGAACGACCAAGATGATTTCGAAAATTCTGAGTTCATCAGCACTTCTGGCGACAGCATTAGCGTTCCCAGCACCACCATCTGGAGGCGTAGGCGTTGATCCTTCTTCTGGACCTCCAGAAATGATACCTAAGTCCAATTTTGACCTC
>SPNW01000088.1:0-29856 GCA_004918325.1 Wallemia hederae
TGCATTTGTGCATTTATGCATTCGTGCATTTGTGCATTTATGCATTTGTGCATTTATACATTTCTGCATTTGTGCATTTATGCATTTCTGCATTTGTGCATTTATGCATTTTTGCATTTGTGCATTTATGCATTTGTGCATTTATACAATTCTGCATTTGTGCATTTTTGCATTTTTGCATTTGTGCATTTATGCATTTGTGCATTTATGCATTTGTGCATTTATGCATTTATGCATTTGTGTATTTATGCATTTATGCATTTGTGCATTTATGCATTTATGCATTTGTGCATTTGTGCATTTATGCATTTGTGCATTTATGCATTTGTGCATTTATGCATTTGTGCATTTATGCATTTGTGCGTTTATGCATTTGTGCATTTATGCATTATGCATTTATGCATTTGTGCATTTATGCATTTGTGCATTTATGCATTTGTGCATCTATGCATTTATGCATTTATTCATTTATGCATTTATGCATTTCTGCATTTCTGCATTTCTGCATTTCTGCATTTCTGCATTTCTGCATTTCTGCATTTTTGCATTTATGCATTTATGTATTTCTGCATTTCTGCATTTCTGCATTTATGCATTTCAGCATTCTGCACATTTGTTTTCACGCATCTAAGCAAGCTTTTCTGCGCATGCATTTATGCGTCTATGCACTTGCAGCGCTTAACATCGATATGAAAGCAAACCAAATGAATGCAACAATAATGATTGATACAAAAGTTTGAACCTCTCACAAAAAGAGCATCTCTGTTAAGTTTCTACTCAAAGTCGTCTATGAGGACCGGGATGGTGATATCTGCGTCACCGAATTCGAGCGGAGTGTAGAGCTCCTCGCCATTGGCTCTGGCTCTATAGTATTCTGGCACTTGGGGTAGCTGACCTCTGGCTGGTTGAGCCTGTAGCATTGTGAAAGCCATTCCGTTGTTTTGGTGTTCCAGTATATGACAATGAAGAAGAACAGCAGCAGCAGTAGCACCCTCGTAGCGTACTATGAACCAGGAAGGCTCGTCTTGTGGTGCTGCAAGTGTCAACCATCCATCACGGAATGGTGGCGAGTCCCACATAATTGGCAGACCAGCAGCCTCAGCTTCAGCAGTGTCCGAATAATTGAACGATCCAACACCAGCGCCAAGTACCCAGACATGCTCCTGCGTTATGTGTCAGAAAGAAATTGTCATCGCCGTCTTTGACTTACGAAGTGCTTGTGGATAGGATGACGAGGGTTTCCAGGCGCTGTAACGTGAATAAGATCTACGACCGAGCCAGCTGGATAGTTTGCAATTGACATGTTAAGACCGAGATAGTAGTCAGGATTCGTGAGTACTGGTGGTTGGGATGTCTCGAGGAGTGGATTGTATAACTCGCCTGCGATGCCCCAGAAAAGTGTACCAGATGCGTTGAAGTCGAGGCGCAGCGTCACGTCAGCTGCTTCATACGCCTTTGGTACCAACTCGTTGGGCCAAGAGCGGAGTGAGAGATTGTCCATGACGCGGGTAGCATTTGATACTGGGTTACCAGCGTAGTCAATAAATGGCTGAGATGGTGGCAGGGCTGGAAGTCCAGGTTCTTGAGTCCACTCAACCGGTGCAGAAACGTCCATTCCATACCTAACAACCGCGTATCCTGACACAATTTGGGGATCTTGATATGCAGCTACACGCATGACATATTCACCAGGTTTGTCAAGGCGAAATGCTACACCAATGCGGTTGGACACACCAATAATGAAGGCATCGTTGACGAGCGGTTCATGGAAGTTGCCATCTGCTGCGAACGTGAACACCTCATGCTCATCAATGGATACGATCATATCCCAGTGCTCAGCGTGGTTTAGGAAGTGAATGACACCCCAGCCATCTTCATAGTTGAATTCAAACACCGGTGGCGCGGTATCCGTCTCATTGCAATTGAACCATACATCCGCGTCAAATTCCTGAGTTGAGTTGGTAATAACGTTTGGATTCAGACAACCTTTGTCTGTGGTAGTGTTTGATGCTGTAAGCGCTTGTAATGCATCTCTACCAGGACAATTCTGACGACCAACGCTGTTGATGATGATTGCGTCAAAGCAGAGAAAACCAAATGCCCACTCGAATGTAGCGACCTTCTTTTCTTCCGTAGGCATGCTGGTATAGTCACTTAGGCGGATAATTGTTGGGTTATCGTTGAGTGCTTCGAGCGTTGCGATCTCGTCCGTGCTGTTGGTCAGCAAGCCAAACGGCTTTGGACGATCAGATGCAGGGCGAACATAAAATGAAAACACCTGTCCGTCGCCGTACAGCTCTCTCAAATGAGAATGTCCCCAATACAGTCCGTGCTGATCCGTGACGCGTGTACGATAGATGAAACGCTTATTTTGAGGAATGACGCTTTGCGTGACGCCTACAAAATGTAAGTGAGTGTCCGTAACAGTCGTGACAGCTTACCCGGCACGCCATCTGCCCATGGTGAAAATTCTTGGAGCAGTCCATGGAGATGTATGGAGGTTTCTTCGAAGGCGTAATTATCAAAGACAAACTCCACCTCATCCCCTTCGTTAAAAACCAAAGGCTCGCCACCGTATACCGCGTCGTTCAGCGCATAGTGGAAGCGACTTGGGCCGTTGATGAGATTGGTGCGAACCTCAGTAATGTTGAAGTAGAACTGCTTTACAACATCGCCGCCAAGGCTTTCAGGGCCAGCGTAGATGTCAAAGTGGTCCTTGTAGTCCTTGTCCTTGTGGTACTTGTCAGGTGTTTCGCTCTTATCATGTCTTGTGAGCAAGTGGTTGGCATGGTCACCGTTGGCGTAGAGCTGTGGAATGTGAGCAAGAGCGTGCGCTGAAGATTACGCTCACGTCTGAGGAGATGGCTGTCGCGGCTGCTGTTGCTGCTAAGCCGATGGCGAAAATCGATTTCATTAGAAATGAGATGATGCTGGAAGAAGTTGAAGAGGTAGAGAAAATAAAGAGCCGCTTATATATTCTACGATCAACTTATCGCCCTTCGTAAGATCACAAACGTTTTCGCTAAACCTTTTGTATAGTCACAGACAGCTCACGTGCCGCAAATAGCGCATGCGGATATGTTTGTGAGCCTGGGTGTTACTAGCGGATCCTCAGCTCAGCCTGTTTTACTTTGATGGATGAGCTGCGGTTGAGAGTGCTAAAACGATTGGGTGGGATCTGAGCCTCTACGCGCGGATAACAGTGAAAGCATCCGAATCATCAGATAATACGCGCTTGGTGGCCATGCGAGTGCTTCCTCCAGCTTCTAACAGCCCTTCGTTCCGATCTGAAGTTTAGATGTGTTTGCTGACTTTGTGTACTGCTAGCAAACATACGCAAACGCACCACTGTGGAATGCACCATAGACTCAAAGATCTGTAAGTCGCCTGAAGATATCTCACTCCTTCTCAGTCTTCCACTCGCGTTGGAAGTCATCTCAAAACATCCTTCAACCACTACATTCAAGATGTCGAAGCAGCGAGTTGCCAGAAAATCGCTCAGACGGCCGACAACCTTTTACAGCGCCACCGAGGATGTGCCTCCGATGCCGCGCAAGTCGTTAGCGCAGGACGATCTCCCCGCAAGTTCGGTCATAGCAGCAGGCGGCGGGAAGCGGTACAAACCAAAAGCACAAAATCCAAATGCTGACAATGAGCTTCGCAAATCGAGATTGGGCGAGAAATTGAAAAAGAGATTGTCAGTCAAATACACTTACCAACAGCCAAGCACTTTCGATAAAGCTCCGCCGGTGCCCTCGCTACCTAGTACACACATTCCCACGCATATGCAGGTGCTGGAAGCGGAGGAGGTCAGAGAGAGTCTCTTTGAGGACATTGACGAAAATGGAGTCAGTGACGTTGATATTATCAACAAGGACTGGCTGCAACAGCCGGACTTCGATGCACAGGCTTGTGAGTATGATTGTGACGCCTCGAAGCCCAATTGACCACTCAAGACGTCCGCACTCACCTAGCGAATGCTGACTCAAACGAAATTGCACATTTCAAGCAGGCACTCAATGACGCTATGCAGTCGACAAACTCTAAGCTCGAACAAAGTGCTTTCCAGAAGTAAGACTGTTCAGCAACACTTCGGCCCCTCTAATTTGACGTACAGCTACGCCGACTTTATTGCTATCTCGAAGGAGATCGGCTCACTTGAGACGGAGGTGCTTGAGCTACGCGAGCTGTTAGGAGAGTGGCGAAGCCTACCGGAGGCGTTCGGTATTGAGGAAAACGCAGAGTCAGATCTAGACAAGGTGAAGAGGAACAGGTCGTCAGTCGCAGACCTCGCAGTACTTTACAGGACACAGCTGCAAACGCTGCATACCACAGTGGAAGGATCCTTGAAGCATGTCCCGCATGCACCTGGCAGACACGTTGTCACCACCGCTTCTGAATTTTCTGAGCTAAATGCTGCCACATATAGAGTGACGCAGTCAGTGGAGATTGTTCTACTTAATGACACAGTCCTCATAGCGAGTAAGAGACTTCGTCAAGCAAGCGGTGGTCGCGAGAAGCTCATCGCTGATCGAGCCTGGTCCTTCTCTGAAATCAACATCCAGGATCTTCGAGACTCGAGTAAGGTGAAAAACGCCATCAGGATCAAGCACAACAAGCAGTCTTTTGTGTACATGGCCGAAACTCCAAGCGCTAAGAATGTCTTTCTAAGTGCTGTGAAACGTGTAGCGGAAGAGTATCAAGCACGAATGAAGCAACAACTACAAAGCCAAGAAGAAGATCTTTCCCCCAATTTCATCATCAGTCCTTCGATGGCTTCTGTGGGGTCTGCAAGTTCACCTATGAGAACACCGTTACCGTCCTCTAATAGATACCTGCAATGGATGGAAGACTTTATTGACGAGCTGTCTGTCAGTGTCGCACTCAACGAATACGAAAGTGCTGTTAAACATATTGAAAAAGGACGGAAACTGATGAGAAGTACGGATGACCCAACAGAGAGAGAAGCGCTACAAGCTCAACTAGCGCATCATAAGAATATACTCGTAAAGAACCTCTTGCACGTGGTGGCAGCCTCTTCGAGAAATAGAAAGCAGGTTATGATCGAGAAGATATCCTTGTTGCATAGGCTAGGAGAAACAGGCGTCGGAAGAGAAACATTCTTTGACAGCCGCAAAGAGCTCATCAAAGCCAGGTCAAGGCAAATGGCGTTTGACGGAGATGTCGTTAACCACGTCGCGGAATTGGCCCTTATCACCTTCACAATTATCAAACAATCAGCCGAATGGTTCAGGGCTGCATTCACCAGTACCAACAAGGCAAGCGGTGAGTGCAGGAAGCATAATACACGCAATCACGCTAAAGCCCCGCAGGATTCGGATACTGGGCGTCTGAACAAATCAAGACGTTTGCGACTTTGTTCAGGCGACAGGTCTACGCTTCACATCTTGAAAAGGACGTGATCGAACGTGCGATCGAAGTAACCCGGCACCAGGGTATGAAGGTTTGTTGCTTCTTCGGAACTCGACTTCGTACTTACGCACATCAGATACTGAGAGGTGTACAGACCTCCACAGATCTATTTGAGATGCTCAACAAGCAGATCGAGGAGCAGGTATCGCCAAGCCTCATGTAATGACGAGATGTTGTAGAATGTATGCTTAGATTGACTTACAAGTACGAAAGTGTGAGGTATACAATGAGAAGAATCGTTGAATGCGTTGAAATTACGGATGCGCGGTTGCTAGCCACTTCAGTCGAAATGCGAGTAATGACCTTTGACGCCAAGTCTGCACTTCGGACAGTCCGCTCGAGGGCCCATGGAGAACTTGACCTTGCGCTGACTAGACTTCTTGTCAGACTTAATTAATGCGGCAGAGTCAGCCATTGTAGCGTCATACATATGCAGCGTCTCTGTCGCCATGATGATATCTGGTGCCGCATGTGATAGATACTGCGTGAACTGTGGTGGATTTGGGTTTACTAGTGGAGCTGATGCTTGGGCTGCTTCTTGTTGGCTTAGTCGCCTCTTCAGTCGCGCGTCAGAAAGGTACCGCGACAATCTACATACCCACAATGGTTCTCGGACTGTTTGTATTGCAGGCGCTGAGCTTGCGTTTCCTCTTGGACGAAGGTGAAGACATAATTGAGGCATTATAAGGAGCAGACACTGGTTTGTACGTCAAATCAATGTCAATTTCCATGTTGTAGCAGCATTCAAGGTGATTGTCGTGAGGGAAGAGGTGAAATGGGGTGGGATTGCTTACTGTAAGTTTTTGTGAGGGAGCAAAGTCGTTTAAAAGTGGACTCGGCTTTCTGCGTCCTCGCTTTCAGATGCTTGCGGTGACTGGGCGTTAGCTTGAGCCAGTCATACGAGAACGGAAGAAACGGTGAGATATAAGATAATGTGGTGCATCTGCAGCGTTTAAGTTCTCGCAATACCTGGATTACCAGCATTGCGTGTTCAGCTATTCTTCCCAAACCCCGATAGCGCTGCAGAAGGAGGCACAAAAGAATGCACGAAGCAATTACTAGCCACGCTCAGCTTTGTTCCCCTCATCTCGCCTTTCGCTCTCTTCACCCTTTCTACCCACAAATTCTTGCATCTTCTTTCTTTATCACCTACATCCAACTCCAGCACCACAGCACGACGAAGTCATGTCTGCAGATCACTCGAGAGATCCATGTCCGTATGTCATTCTCAACGATTTCGGTGGTGCGTTCGCAATGGGAGCAGTCGGTGGAACTATCTGGCATGGTATTAAGGGAGCACGCAACAGTCCCCGTGGTGAGAGACTGCCAGGTAGTGTAGCTGCAATTAAAGCTAGAGCTCCTGTACTCGGTGGAAACTTTGGTGTTTGGGGTGGTATGTTCTCTTCGTTTGATTGCGCCGTCAAGGGAGTTAGGCAGAAGGAAGACAGCTGGAATGCTATCATATCAGGTTTCTTCACTGGTGGTTGTCTCGCTATAAGAGGTTGGCGAGGCTTCATTTGGTGAAAAGCCCTACTCACAACTTCATCAGGCGGTCCAAAAGCAGCGCTCGGTGGCGCTGTCGGATGTGGTATATTGCTTGGTGTCTTCGAAGGTGTCGGTGTATTGATCAACAAGGCCATGAGCGACTTCAGCAAACCTCAAATGCCGATCGGTGAGTCTGAGTGAGACTTTCGTAGCGAGCACCTCTAACAAGACACAGCCGCCCCAGAGCAACCACCGGCGGCAGCAATCTCACATTAGAAGGATCACCAGTTCCATATGCATAGAAGAAACCCTATTTCTCACGCCCTACCTTCCCCACTCGAACCCTCCTCTATCACTAATCATATGCTATTCATAAATATCACTATTACTGCTCAATTACATTGTCTTGCGTATTGAATAATTTACCGCGGCAGTTAGGCGCACCACAGTAGCAAATTGCGCCCACGACATCCTCCATTGTTTCATCCTCGTCGACGCCGTCACGCTTCTTCTTCCTCTTCTTTCTTCTGAGTGCTTGCTGAGCTGGCCGTTAGAGCTGGTTAGAAAAGTGAAAAATGTTCTCACCTCAACATCTTCTTCATCACTATCCACACCCATATATCTATCGCTAATTAGAGCAGGTCTTCGCATGTCGTTTCAACTTACGAAATTGACAGCTCTTCGCCATTTTTAATGTCTCGCAAGGCGTAAAAACCTAGGAATGGCAGATCTACCGAGGTTTGAATGGTATAGACAGGCTGAGCGTGTTAAAATGGGGTCGCCTCTTTCATCTACTCTCTAGGACTCACCTGAACAATAAGATTTGGCTTGCAACAGTGGTTAATGAACCTTGTGAACTGTTCTTCGTCAAATGTATCTCAGAGCCACAGTTCGACTCACGTTCCCGGTAAAAAATGCGTCTATCGCTAGCGAGCGTGTGAACATAGGTCTGCTATCAACAACTCAACCCACTGTAATACGACTGCAAATCAAAATCAATGTCACGATGCTGTTGCAGCTCTTTCTGAGGGCTGATGAGCGACTGTAGAGGTAATCCAGTCTCGTTGGCCGTCCCAGTGCTTGTGTTTCCAACGTTGTCGGCGTCGTCCTCATCAAGTTTTTCGAAGCCTTTCGAATTACACTGTGTTGCCTTGGCATACATCTTCTTGTTTCTGAGGTGATAGAAGTCAATATCGAAATCATACTTTCGATTGACTTTGTCGTAGACGTCGGATCTGTGTATTGCCATATCATTTGTAATGTACTCCCCAGAGTACACAGCAATGAACTGCCCCTTCTTTATTCTTCTTCTAGTGCGTACACCTGAGCCTGAAATTAGTGGCAGCAGGCTTGAAAATGACTTCACTAACCCCATCCCATGCGCTTCTTCTTAAAGATTTCCAGGTTGAACTTGGTGGGTTTGGACGTAACCTACTCAGGTCAGATAGCATAACGGCAACAAACTCAATCCCACTTTGTTCGGACAGCTGTCGTCGCAGCCGCAAAACTCATTGCATTCAAATATAGGCAGATCGCGCGTATTGAGCAAGCCATCGTCGTCGTATGCTATTTCGAATTACTTGACGTCTCCTTGTGCATCGGACACTTACCACAATGTCGATCCACAAAGCCCTCGAAGATGTATCTTTGACGTTGGAAGCATTCGCATGTAGTTGGATCGCATTTCCCGTTGCATCCACAGCGGCGAAGCGCTTTCTCGTTGTTCTTTGGAACGCCGCTGCCGTACTGCTCGGGAATTAGTCACAAGACAAGAACATGCGGATGCGAAAACTCACAGAGGGCTTGTTACTGTAAATGAACTCAATCGGTGGACATGGTTCGTCGTCGACCTGTTGAGTGTGTGAGCCAGCAAAAGGTGTTGCCTATTAATGAACGCACATCATTGCGTATTGAAAAAGTATTACGATTATCCATGAGCGTCTCTGCTTGCTCGATATGCGCCAGGAAAGTGTGCTCAAGAGACTTGCTATTGAGGACCTCACCTGAGCGAGGGTGTCTCCTTACGCTGCCAATGAACTTGAGACCAACAAACTCGTCTGGCCTCTCCCCCAACTTCCACGACTCGAGTTCCGAAATTTTTTCAACAGCCTCCTCGGAGTAAGGCTTATCCTGGCACGTGTCGTACTCCTTCTGCTGTTCGCGCGGCATATTAAGAAAAACAGGTTTGATGACCTGCTTCACCTTCGCAGGTCTCCTGCCAGGCGCCTCAATTACCTGCGTATTGTCCACGCGTGCTTCACGCTCTAGCCGCGCCAGCTTGCCCTGCAAACGAGGCAAAGTATCTGAGCTGTACTCGTAGAAGCTGTGGTCTTTCGGGGTAGTTTGGAGCGGGTTAGTCGAGTTTTGAGCAAGAGCGTTTGCACGCCTTGTCAGGGGCATGTCAGCTGCTGCGAGTTTTTGGGTATCAATTGTGCTTGTGCGTCCGTTGTGAAGGGTGTTGGTGTAGGTCGCGTCATCGTCGTTGAGGGGTCTGGTGGTGTCGCGAAGCGCCGGTGCAGGTGTACTCTCAGTAGAGCTGAATTTGCGACTCTTTTTCTTGTGGCCGGTTGATGATCTGCCGTAAGGTGTAGAAACAGGTGATGAGAAGGATTTAGTATCATCGTCGTCCTTTAACAGCTTAAATTGTTTTTGGTTTTGATGTATCTGTTGCTCGGAGGGGTGTTCTTTGCCCGTTTCGTTCTCGCTGTCCGACGACAAGTCTATGACTTGTTTGTGGGCATACACATTCTTCGTTACGCCGGAACCTGGAGGGGCGGTATGTACGAGATGTGTATGCTCATTCTGTGTCGAAACCATACGACCACTTGCGCTATTGTCACGTGACGAATCAGATGGTATGTGTTTCATGGCTAGTGTGTTCGCGTGGGTCCTACTGGCACTCGCATCTTGCGTTTCATGTCTGTTCTGGCGCATAAGATCTACCGCCGAACGTCTTTCGTTCTCGAAAGCTTCTTTTCTTTGTCGCTCCTGTTCTCTGAAGTGGTTCACTTGCGAGTCTATATAACCTTTGTCACGCGCGCGAGCCTGCAAAGAATAAGACAAGCCCTGAGTTTGCGTTTGCGCTGTGTTTTGTTGGGATTGCGGTCCGTTCTGATGACGTTGTGTGTTATCTTTACGAGCGCTTTGAGATCCTTGTTGCATAGGCTTTCCTATAATATTCTTGATGTTGGGGGTTGACTGGCTCTGCGCGTGGTCAGGTCTAAAGTCGCGCTGAGTGCGGAAGCTCGGCAGCGCCGCTTTGTGAGGTGAGCTCAAACGGCTTCTCTGATCGCTGTGCGAGCTTTGAGCGCTGTACTCTCTCTGACCCCTTTGATACTTAAGTAGTCTGTGCACCTCCTCGGCTTCGCTCTCGCTTTCGCTCATAATCGCTCGAGGCGGATTGGCTCTTCGCTTATTGGTATCGACAGTGTGTTTGAAGCTGGTTGCGCGTATTCCCTCACTCTCTGCGTCGCTCTCAGACGCTGACAACTCCTTTCTCGTTTTAGATTTGCGAGTGCGGGTCACAAAGTCGTCCGAGTTCTCGTCTGACTTGTCTCCAGTCTGTCGACGCTTTCTCTTCACCTTTGCTTTCTTGGGATTGTCGATGGCTAGAAGCTGCTTTTCTGATTTACGCTTTCCTAAGCGCTTACTTGAGCCGGCCTGCGCTGTATCTTTGACTTTATCTTCATTCGCAGATAAGATCGATGTAAGAGAGTAGATGAAGACTCACGACCGTTTGATTGAGCATCCAATGCCCCATCTGCGCCGTCAATCTCGTTTATCGCGCCTACTGGCCTCATGCTTCGCGTCGAGGCGTCGCCAGATGGCGCGGATTCTGACGGAGGAAGCTGAGTTTGCGCGTCTAAGGCTGCTTCTACACCAAAGCCTTCGTCGTCACTCAGAAATAGCGAAGGTTCGTCAGTCATCAGCCGTGACTATATGACTGTAGTGGTTCAAGAGATGGCAAATAAAGTAATGCATGGTATTGTACAATGTAAAGCTCTGTAATATCTCATTCATCCTTTTCGAGCCATTTTCCAAAGTCATTCAACCTCACTTGCTCATCTTGTTCGGCTGTCTCACTATATTTGTTCGCAGCTTGCGCCGACTTGAAGGACTCGGTACCGTCGTAAAGATAGCTAATCACCCTCCTGCCACCAAAGAATCTACCTTGATATTTCTGAACCGCGTTAGCGTCGTTATCGAGGTTTGTTTACAACGCACTAGAACGCATGCCTGAGCAGCTATATGGTCAGAGAATTTGACAGTCATGACGCCATCTGGCTCTGCCTAAGCGCCTGTAAGCTCAAGAATCAGCCAAGTATGCACACCCACATCGTACAAAACCACGTTTGTCACCTTGCCAATTTGTTCAGCGTCTTCACGGACGTCTTGCTTCAAATCAAGGAGCAATGTTGGATCATCTTTGAGCTCGTCGAGCGTGAACATGTGCCTCAGTACGACAACTCGTGAGACTGTCTTCGAAGGCAGTCTGTCTGCTAAACCAGACTCGTCCTCTGAATCCCAGTCGTTGAGCTTCCTTGGATGCACGTTAGATGGGCCATATTCTCAAATATGTGAACTCACTCATCTAGCTTTCTGAACTTTGTCTGCTTCCGCCGCTTCTCGTCCTCAGACAGTGGTTTGTGTTTCTTCTGTGTTTCTGTCTTTTCACTTGAAGGATCTGATTTGAAATCTGCAATAGAGACCTTGATGGAGCTGCCGTCCCCATATCTGAACTCTGTGTCATCGAGCAGCTGTATTGCAAGGGTGACGCTAGCGTCTTTGTAGTACACAACGAGTGCCTCCCCTTTGAAATTGCCCTGATCGTCACTATACAGCTTAATTTTGAGCCCGCCCTCATCGTTTGGCAGGATGACGCCGCATTTGCCAAAGACTTGCGCGATTTCGTCAACGGTGACGTCTGGGGGAAGACCGGTGACGAAGACTGCAGTCTTGGGAGGCGGGCCTTTCTGCTTCTTTGGCTCTGTATTGGAGCTATTGGAAGTGAAGTCTTTGCGCTTTTTATCCTTCTGTCGCGCTACGACGTCCGCCGGTGTCTACATGCACGCTTTAGGTGAGTATGGATACGCCTGACGCGCTACTCACGCTCTCGTCGACCCCGTTGACGGAGTACGCGGCTTGCTGTGCCTTGATTTGATCCATTTCTGGCTGCGTTTGTGAGATTGCGTGTGGTAATGAAATAGCACCGACGAGAGAAACGAAACGCTGACTCCTGCTGTGCCATTCCAGCTCATTCCCGTTGTCATCCTCAAGCACCCAATTCTCCTTCCCTTTATCGAACGAGATACGCGGATCGTTCTCAAAGTCGGGAAGCGCCATGATGGTGGTGGTAGCGATGTGAGAGTGTATGAGCACGGTGGGAGCTTGCCGTACCTCCAAGAGAGTATTTCAAGCGACTTCTCATCTCTTGTTTATCGCCCATCTCCTCTTATCACTAACCACGACTATCGATGAGCGACTCACTCACCCCGGAGACGTTCAAGCCGCTGCTCAAGAAGCTGGCTACTGACGCCGCTTCCTTTACTGAAGACGACATGACCGCTGCGTTTGAGCACATTGTGCGCCCGCAAGCACACACAGCTGCTCAGATAGCCGCGTTTCTTACAGCGCTCAAGCTTACGAAGCTCGAAGAGAAGTCAGCATTTATTGCAGCTGCAGCGACAGTGATGCGCTCTCACTCGGTGCACATTCCCGCTCTCGACGGCGTTGGCCCTACTTGTGACATTGTCGGCACGGGCGGAGACGGATTGGACACCTTCAATGTATCCACTAGCGCTGCTGTCGTAGCTGCTGGCGCGGGCGCTACTGTGACGAAGGTACGCTCTTCTTCTCGCTGTCTGCAAACACCCGCTAACAGGCAACCAGCACGGCGCACGCTCTGCATCCTCAGCGTCAGGCTCTGCAGATCTTCTTCTCTCTCTCGGATGCTCCCTCTCTATTCCTCCTGCACACCTTCCATCGATACTCTCTAACAGCAGATTCGCTTTCCTCTTTGCCTCCAATTACCACCCAGCAATGGCTCACGTCGCCCCTCTCCGCCGCGAGATAGGCTTCCCCACAATCTTCAACTTCCTCGGCCCGCTCATGAACCCTGCACGCCCAGCGCGCATGGTTGTCGGCGTCGCCAAGAGGGAACTTGCGACAGTTTTCGTCGACGCACTCAAGAGACTCGGCGTAGAGCGCGCCATGGTCGTTAGAGGAAAGGAGGGCATGGATGAGATCAGTCCTGAGGGCGAGACAGAGGTGAGCTTCTTTGTCTGCGTCATTGATTGCCTCCTAACACTCAACAGATCTGGGAACTGGTCGACGGTGAAGTCAAAGAGTACACAGTCTCGCCGTTCAACTTTGGTGTGCAGTCACATCCCCTCTCAACCGTCAAGAGCGGCACGCCAAGCAACAACGCCAACCTCTTCAAAGCAATCTTGTCAGCTTCAACACCCTCATTTGATGATATCCCAGAGGGAGTGGAGCTTGCTGCGCTTAAGGACTGGATCCTTATCAATGCTAGCGCTCTGCTAGTCGTGTCTGGACAGGTCAGCAACTTTGGCCAGGGAGTGGTGAAGGCAAGGGAGAGTATCGAGGGGCTTCAAGCAAAGGCGGCACTTGATGCATTCAAAAAGGCAGGCAACGAGCAGTGAGCCTGCTTGAGGAGAGTGCGAGTATAGATTATGAGTTTGAGTTTGTATAGATGCATTCCAGATAACATAGACAGCACGTGCATAAAGATAATTAGTATACAAGGTAATAAGTGAGCGCAGCAATCGCAATTGCAACCGCACCGCGCACGCTGCTTCCCCAGCCTGCCAAATAGAAACAAAGCCATGTGTAACCGACTAATCTGTCGGCAGCAGCGCCAGCGTACGCCTTGTATAAGGCATTGGTATCGGGTAAGCGTCCGTGGTTGATGCTGCGCGGTGCTAAAGTGTTACTTATGTCGTTAGCTGCCTCAGCGTCAACAATTACCACTGCTGACACAGGTTTGTGATCGCTGATAGTAATGTTGGGGTAGGAGTCGTAGAGGGTGCAATGAGAGGGTGACTTTGAAGCAAAGAGCACTCGATCCGTCCAACTGGGCGTGCGGCGGGTGTTCACAGCGTCTATGCTCCCAATGTGGTATTTGTACGTCGGGAGGAATTGCGCAAATGACCCCTCACTCATTCCTACCATTGTCGAGCCCTTGTTTTTCTCTTGCGAGAGCTGATCATGTGTTGCGAGCTTCTCCAAATCGACTATCTTTTGTTCAGCATGTGCGTTGAGGCGGTAGTTGAGGTCTCCAAAGATGAACAGATGGTCTGTGTCGTACAGTGAGGGTATGCGTGTGACGATAGCGTCGTAGTCTTCGTTGCGACGCTGTGTATATGCATCGTGTGCTGCCAAATGGGCATTAACGAATGTATAGTCGCCATCACGCAGCTGCACCTGCGTCGAGAGTGCTCCCTTGTTAGACATCACGCCGCCCAATCCAAAGCCCACACTGTGCGTGGTAGAACGTACGAAAGTACTTGCGACATGCGGGCGTGCATACACCAGCAAAGTGAGATTTGAAAAGTACTGCTGTGAGAGGGAGACGTATATGGGATCGTCTGAGGTCGTCTTATCCTGCTCCACCTTTCCACTGGTTGAAATCATGGACAATGCCCTATGCACTACTGACGAAGTTGATCGCAGGTTATCGGAAGCATTGACGCCGCTGACTGTGGCAGGAACATTATGAGCTGCAAACACCCATGACACACGCTGACCCACGCGCTTCGTGGAGAGGTAGCGATTCCTGAGTACCGACGACGAGGAGATCTGGGAGATTGGTCGACGGCAGCAGCCACTCCGCCACATCCTTGGGCCTGACGCTAGCCAGCGACTTCTGGTTGACGTTGAACGTCGAAATCTGAATTTTCATCGTCTATCTCGCCGTTGAGGTGTTGGAGGTGTACGGCCAAGTGACAGTTCGGATAAAGGATAAAGGAATGAAGAATTTTGACGATACGGTTAACATCGGTGTGTTGGTTTAGCGCCACAAGACTCTTCCCGCTCACACTTGTTCCCAGCTCAGCCGAAATATGATCAATCGACGTATATCGGTCGAGTCAGACACTTTATCGCTGCCGTTTCTCCGCTCACGCTGCTGGCGAGCTCAGAGCGTCTGCAAGAAGCCCATAAGGAGGTGCTGAGTGTCCAAGATCGTATCAAAAAGTCGCCCGACGGCGTTTTTGTGTCCCCGGAGGATGCGCAGAAGTACTGGAAGAACAAGCAGCGTACGTGAGATGCTTGATGACTCTACCTCACCTGACCGCTCTCTTTCTATAGTCGTTGACTCATCGATACATCCCGGTATGTGGGGTTGCGCTCTTTGTGCGCCTCTGACATAGTACAGACACTGGAGAACCAATCGTACTGCCATTCAGAATGTCTGCGTTTATGCCAACGAACTTAGTAAGCGCAGTAGAGCTGTTTTGTCTACTCTGACACTGTCTAGATCATTATCGGCGGTATGCTTGCTCCTAACCCATCGGTGAGTTGATGTTGAAGTTCATAGGCTTTCCCTAACGTTCTCTTAGCTCGGCTCTGTCATCTTCTGGCAATGGATGAACCGTGAGTGTCGTGGATCGTCAAATTTTCATCTGCTGACTGTTGCGCAGAGTCGCTCAACGTCTGCGTCAACGTGGGTATCCAAGTGATGGTTTCGACCTTTCTAATCTTCGTTCAAGTCGGCTAACGCCAATAAATCGACGCCGCTCAGCACCAAAGAACTCGGACTGTCGTATCTCGCCGCGACAGCATCGTCAGTCGGTATTGCAGTCAGCTTGACGAAGGGTGTACCAAAGCTCAATGTATCTGCATCGACTAAAGCATCTTTGGGACGTATGGTTGTAAGTGGAAGCGTTTTTGAAACATTCTCACCAATTCACGTCGTTTCAGCCATTTGCATCAGTAGTTACAGCAGGTTGCGTCAACATTGCTGCTATGAGATACAAGGAAATGCGCGACGGTATCGCGGTGACGACGAGCGAGGCTGATGGAAAGCCAATACCTGAAGACGAGAAGCGTACACTTGATGCTTCTTCACGCGTCGCCGGTACTGTTGCAGTAGCACAAACTGCTGCTAGCAGAGTGTTCACTAATATTCCGACACTCATCTTCGTTCCGCTCATCCAAGCTGCTTTAACAAAGAAGGGCGCTTTCAGCGGCAAGCGTGGCCCATTGATAGAGAGGGTAGTGTCATTAGGCTTGGCGGGTACAAGCATGATCGTCTTCCTGCCACCTGCCATCGCTGTCTTCCCACAAAAAGCTACGCTTAGTGCTGAGACTGTGTTTGGCAAGGATGCGCCAATTGACGAGAAGGGAAGGAGAATTACTAGGGTGGAATTCAACAGAGGCCTTTGAGTCTTTACGCAAGACATTTGTATTGAAAATATTTGATAGAATCGCGTTGTCATTCGTTGATCTCATTGTATCATCATGTTTGGTTTCATCAGCAACTGGTTTGGCAAAGAGGAAGTCACCAAGACGCCTAAGTACGATCCTGGGTTCGATAAACCGACACAGAAGCCAGTAGAGACGAGCGTGGAAGAGCAGCACGATAGCAATCAGCAGCAGGGTACATACTCTCCGTATTCACTGCCGTGAGTTGGAGATCCCAGACACACGAGACTTAGTCACTCACGCTGCACCTCTTACAGTCCAGACAGCGGCATTGACAGCGCTCAGCACGTCGAGATGCGTCGCAAGATCGGCCAAGCGAGCCTCGAGAACTGTAGTGTGCTCGAAGGCATGCTCGCTCATTGCATCAAGAACGGCTCGTTCAAGGACAAGCGTGTGAGGGGATGCGATTGGCTGAGGGAGCATTTCTACAGTTGCTTGAAGGAACAGCGTGTGAGTGGAGCGATAACGAGACTCTTTATGGCCGTCTAACGCTCGACAACCAGCACGCGCTCACAGAACTAGGTTACGCCCTTCCTGGCAACTCCCCAAAACGGGATTTCAAGATACGGAGTTTGGCTGACAGACTGGCTCAGGAGCGGGAGAAGGAGGCTGATGAGGGCAACTAATGAATTGTATTGAGACATGCATAACTTATGAACTGTATAAAGAGTGCTAGTGTGGTCAAAATGGCTGGTAATGCAGAATCAGCGTGCAGTCGCTGTCGATAAGCACTGCTGCACTACATCGATGAGATGGCTGTTCTCGAGCGCAGCAGCGACTCTCTCCTTGTCGTTGAGCTGCTTGTTGATCGCAGCTTCCTGTTGGTGGGTGCCTTCCCGCACACGGACATCTACCTTGAAGCGTGGCGGAAGTGAGCGGATGAGACGTACTCGCAAACATAGCCCGATGAGCGTAGACATGGAGCAGTGCGGGATTGTAGGCGTAAAGAGGATCGTTGCCTCGCTAGCGCTATCGTCGATGGAGATTTGAGCTTTCGAGACTACGGCGAGCTGCTCGAGGGTGAGAGGGTGTTCTGGGTCGTTGATGTCCTTAAGGAGATGGAACACCTCGTCGCCATCGATCTCCTCTGCGTGTGCGTCGTCTATCTCTGACTCCTTGCTCAGAGGCGAGGGAGATACGCCCAGGAAATCAACATCCCAAGGATCGCTGCTATGGTAGACATTGCTGCTCGTTTGCGCCGTGTCGTGTATGATCGGATTTGCGTTTATCTTATCTGCCTCCATAATGTGATGTTCAAAGTATACAATCAAGAGATATGGGGGTGAGAAAAGTCGCAGGAATTGCAGCGCAAACAGCCACAAGATCCTTATCGAGTAGCAGCCGCGCTAGGCTCGCACGCCCGCTCGATAACTATGCCACCGCACCCAAACCCCAGCTCCACTCTATCAGCTCGCAGGTGTCGCTGGCGTTCGACCTGCTCAATAGCACCGCTCATACGCCTATCAAAACCCTCCTCAGCCAACTCAGCGAGCGCGGAATGAAGGATCTCTGCGTCGGACTTGTTTATGAGTCGACGCCCGATAGAGCGAGGGCAGTGAATGTATCGGAAAATCCCTCAGACGAGGTCTTGCTGGTAGCGCATATAGCAAAACCGGACAGACACTCTGGTCTCGCTGACCGCGTATCTCTCTGTGCCGGATTCGCTGTTGCAGCCGATGGCAACGACTCGCAGCCATTGGTGGTCAGCTGCGTACACACCTTGAACAGCGTGGGTACTACCATCTCGCAAACATTTCCTCTCACTTCTACATGCAGATGAAGAGCGCTATCGTCGATGTAGATGACGACACAACGGCCACACTTCTGATAAGCTACGAGAACGGATCAATCGTTGACGTACGCTATGCGGAGGCTATAGAAAGCAGTCAGCCGATGAGCGATCTTGTATACTACAAGCCATCTGCGAGCATCTTTGGAAATGGAAGGAAGATGCGTACGCTGCCTGTAAATCCATATCCACCGCCACCAGGAACAAAGGTCGCTGTCTGGAGACCACCACGGACGCCTCAAGACCGTGCAGTCTGGACTCACGGCTCTATCGATCGATATACCACGCCAAATGCAAAACTTGCACACATCGGCTCATACGACCATCTCGCGCACGTTGAGATCAACGACGCTATACCAAGACACGGTGCTAGTGGATCTCCTGTCATTGAGACTGAGTCTGGTGCAGTGTGTGCCATCGTAAAGGGCGCCATCAGCACATTCCCAAAGACCCGAGGATGGGGAACGCCTGCGGAGCGTGTGTGGGAGTGTTTCGACCTACCTGGACTCAATCTGCGCTGATAGTACGCGTACATGTAATTTATACATTCTTTGTCTCGTTTCTCTCTTTGTTCAAAACCATGAGCACCTCGGATCACAAACTGAGAGTCGTGGTGCGCAAACTGCCACCAAATCTGCCGCAGGAGGTTTTCTACAACTCAGTGCAAGCCTGGGTTAATAGTGACTCCGTCGCGCAATCGTACTACGCCAAAGGAAAGCTCAGAGCGGCGTGAGTGGGAGCGAGAGATGTGAGCTGACTAATAGAGATGCAGCGACTCGAGCAAGGAGAACATCGCATCGAGGGCGTATATAACGTTCAAAGAGTACTCACAGCTGCTCGCTTTCCACGCCAACTTTGATGGCCACCTGTTCAGAGATAAGCAGGGCAGAGAGAGCCGCGTGGCTGTAGAATTCGCGCCGTTTCAGAAGACGCCGTCAGCAGCACACAAGACGGATGACAGACAGGGCACCATAGACGATGGTGAGCGAGCGTTGCACTGAAATTCACCACTAACACACAGCAGACCCAGACTTCAAATCATTTTTAGAAACACTACAAGCAGAGCCTAGTAAGCCAGACTTCGAGGCCAACTTGCTCGCATCCAGACCGGCAGAGAAGCCAAAGCAGACGCCGCTGCTGCTCCATCTCGCTGCACGCAAGGAGAAGACGAGGAATAAGAGAGAAAAGGCCCGCCAAAAGCAGCAGCGGAAGGCGGCAGAGAAGGCTGGTGCTTCTGACCAAACAGCAACCAAGACACAAGCAGCGACCGCTTCAGCAAGCGCATCCGCACCGCCGAAACAGCCCAGACCGAAGAAGACGAGGGGAGAGAAACGCGCAGCCAAGAAGGAGAGAGATGGCGTGCAGAGCGGCAACAGCACACCGCCTATCAAGATCCTTGCCCGTCCCGACGCACCTGCACCTGCACAGAGCCCGTCTGTATCGACGCTGCCTTCTGCTGCTGTATCGGCTACCTCCACACCTACGGCTACCCCAGCCACACCCGCGCTAGACGCTCCAAAAGGTCCGCGAGGAGGTGGTAAGCCACGAGGACGTGCGCCGCGAGGACCGCGAGGCGGCGGCAGAGGCGGAGGAGGAGGCAGAGGGCGAGGCAGGGGCCAGGGCTCGTCCGGTGCTGCTAACACAGGCACAGGCGCACCTTCTTAATAAGCAATATGACGTATGCGCCATTTGTACATATAATCACGAGCATTCTTCTTGATCCGCAACCGCAATGACAGCAGCAGCACAACTTCCAATCCAAACGAAGAACGTCGTCCTCGGCAACACAGACGCAAAGCCAGGCTTGTCTACCTGGTACGAAACGCCGATGGAGAACCGTGCCATCACCAGCGTCGAGCGTGGCGAGGTAGTGTTGCAAGTCAACGCCGTAGGATTCAACCACCGCGATAAGTGGATCAGACAAGGACTCTACCCAGGCATCGAAGCCGGCAAGACCATGGGCTCGGACTGTGCCGGAGTGGTTATAGCCGACGGCGATGGCTCGAGTGACCTAATAGGCAAGCGTTTCTTCGCCAACCCTTCTCGCGGCTGGCTGAGCAACAAGAAGCACTCAGAGGAGCCATTCATTCTTCTCGGCGGCTGTCCAAATGCCGACGGTGTCTTCGCGACTGCCGTCAAGGTACCTAAGCAGTATCTCATCCCTACGCCATCGCACCTTAGCGACGAGCAAGCTGCAGCTTGGCCCCTTGCCGCTGTCACCGCTTGGAGAGCCACCTTCGTCAAGGCTGAGGTCGAGAAGGGCGACAATGTGCTCATCACCGGTATCGGTGGTGGTGTCGCCCTGCAGGCGCTTCAATTCGCGGTCGCAAAAGGTGCCAATGTCTACGTCACTTCAGGATCACCAGATAAGCTGCGTCGCGCAATTGAAGAGTTTGGCGCGAAGGGTGGTGTCATCTACAAGGACGAGGACTGGCCTAAGCAGCTCAAGAACCAGTTGCCTGCTGAGCACAACTGGCTGGACGCTGTCATCGACTCTGCTGGTGGCGATATCGTAGCCAAGGTTTGTCAAAGGTGCTTGTTTCACATACACATGCTTATCGCTCACTCCAGGTCAACCCACTCCTCCAACCAGGCTCGCCAATCGCTATCTACGGTATGACTAGTGTACCTAAGACAACGTTCACCATGGCAGACGTGCTTAAGAACATTGAACTCAGAGGCAGCACAATGGGTTCGCTCGCTGAGCTGAAGGAGGCTACTGAGTTCATCTCGCAGCACAAAGTCGCTCCTGTCGTTGACCAGCCTGTGATCAACGGTCTCGAGAACTCCGAAGAAGGTTTCCAGAGACTGGTCAAGGGATCGCAGATGGGTAACGTCGTCATCAAGGTCGCCGCCTCGAAGCTCTAAGCAAGCACAGAGCAACGATACTGAAGATTAAACCGGTGGTATGAATAAATGATAATGACATGCACGATGCTTGAATGCTTTCTTTGAATCGCTTCTGCTGTGATCTAACGCTTTCGTATGGGCTGCGATGGGATCAGCTTGTTGTGTGACTTCGGCCCTAGCGCTAGCAGCGAATTGGAGGGTATGGTGGTGTTGATGGGTGTGTTGAGTTTGTTGCGTGAGTAAGAGTGAACCTTAGGGCCAACCTGAGCACTGCTAGATACATTTCTGCCCGTACTGTCTCTGACACTAGTCGATGATCGCACCTTCTTCACTGCAAAAGAAGGCAGTGGCTCGTCCAGCGCAAGGTCCACATCGTCCGACGGCGGCAGTATTTGTACCTCGTCCGACTTGCGCTTTGCGCGGCTGCCGCTGGCGATGCGGTTGACAACGCCAGGCGGGATTGTGGATGACGGGACATTATTGTCTGAGTCTATATCCATGCTGACGTCCTCTGTATCGCTCGACGACAATGTGTACCGCCGCACTTTGTTGTTAGTCTGCTTCTGTTTAACCTTTTCCTTTTCCTTGTCTTTGCTTGGCGGTGTTGTTGTCTTGCTGCTGCTGCCACCGCCACCGCCACCGCCGCCACTCCTCTGCAGCTTCTCGTACTTCCTCTTCCATTCGGATATGTTAGCTTTGTATCTGTTGAGCTGTGCTTCGCTTTCCTGGAGTCGGGACTTGAGGCGCCTCTCGTTGCTCTCGATTTGCGAGATGCGTGCATCCTTGACAGTGATGTTCATTGAGTAATCCTTGCCCAGCTTGCTATTATCAGCCAGAGCCTTCTCGTACTTCTGACGGAGCTCGTGTTCATCTTGGCTCATTCTAGCGACTTGGCGTGTATGGTCCAGCTTAAGCTTCCCGATCTCCTTCTTCTTCTGCGCTTCCATTCCATTGCATGTCTGTGTCAACGAATCAATCTTATCGTTGAGATGAGCAACGACAACCGATTGATCGACGCGCTCGTTGAGCCCTCGCAGCTCCTTGGAGAGTACCTTAAGCAGCCTTGTTGTTCCATCATCGTCAGCTATGCAGCCCGTCACGACTTCGACCGCATCCTCGAATACGACTTTAAGCGAAGCAGCTTCGCGTCTCTTCGAGATCTCGTGTATTCTCCTCGATAATTCGATCACCTTGTCCACCTTGACATCTCGGCTGCTGTCGCTATCACCCAAATGCAGCTTAGTGAGATCGTTCTGGGTTTGAATGGGCTGTCTGCAGCTGGGACAGTGCTTGTGGGAGTGCGTGTGCTGCAGCCACTTCTGAATACACGCTAGGTGGTATACGTGTCCTAAATCGCTGCAATTAGAATATGGTCAATCGCGTCACACACACGCTACTCACCGCATTTAACGGCGGCTGTTGCACCTTCTGACAGCTTATCGAAGCAGATTGAGCAGTCCATCGTGGCATCAGAAAGGCGGACTCTGATTCGCGGGTGTTGGGTGTGTGGAGGAAAGAGGCGAATAGGGGGCGTGATAGCGATGAATTGTATTTTCTAGGCTGCGAAATACTCTACTTGCGGCTGTGCTACTCTCATTATACTACTCACACACACCCTTTGTTGCCAAACTTTATTCAATTTTCTTTGTCTCAATTGCTTTGTTTTGATTCAAAGAATGAAACGTCGAGGGGGGAGAATGGGACAGTTGGAATATATAAAGAGAGGGTTTTTTCCTCCCATACAACCATCAAATGTCCCCTCCAAGTCCATCCTCCTCCCCAAGAACCTCCTCTGAGGCGTCGTCGTTCGATAACCCGTACCCGACATGGCACAAGATGCACAGAGTACTGAAGCTGGAGAGGGTGATTGAGGTGTGTGTACTTGATATTGAAAATTGGTGTCTCAAGTCACGCATAGAAGTCGCAGAGAGAGTTGTCCAAATTGAAAGCTTCAATGACTTCTAGGTTCGGCAATGGCGACAAGCAGCAAGGGGGTATACAAAGCACACAGAGAACACCTTCACCAATTACTCCGCTCAAGCAGAGATCATCTTCAAAGCCAAAACAATCGCCACCCGCTCCGCCGTCAGCACCGCGCAACAAGATGACAGCGCGTGAGGTCAACGGGTACAGCTCCGTATCAATGATAGAGAAAGGCTTGAACCCACTTTACCCGCTTGGAGAGGAGTACGAATACGCCAAGCACATGGAAAGGATGAAGCGCCAGGCTCCTCCGCCTCCTCCATCCTTTGCACAGCACAAGCCATATCATACACACAACGCATACCCAGCAAACTTACCATACTCACAGCCATTCCAGCCGCAATACCCACACCCGCATGCTCGATACCTGCAACAGATGTACCCGCATTATCAGCCATACCAAGCGTATCCTCAACACATGCAGCACATGCAGCACATGCAGCACATGCAGCACACTCAGCGCCCTCCTCAACACCCTTACATTGATCCCAACGATCCAGACCCAGAGCTGACGCTGCGCTACATGCGCAACCCACCACGCAAGATCCATCCGTCGCCATTCGATCACCTCTCGCTAGACGACATCGACAAGCTGGTCGAAGAGGGCAAGACGACATGGGCTGAGGTGGAGGCTATTGATGTGAGTGGCAGTTAGTGCACGAATCATCTCTGACAGTCAATTGCAGTCCAAATGCTGGCTGAATGCATGATACCAACACTAGCAACTTATCGAATCAAATAGTCGTATGCATTTCTTACA
Source organism: Wallemia hederae (assembly GCA_004918325.1). Classification (NCBI taxonomy): domain Eukaryota; kingdom Fungi; phylum Basidiomycota; class Wallemiomycetes; order Wallemiales; family Wallemiaceae; genus Wallemia; species Wallemia hederae. The sequence continues at coordinate 23,745 of SPNW01000088.1, forward strand.
CTTGTTGTACTTGTTTTCTCTACTTGTTCAATCAGTTCAACACCCGCGCCAGCTTCTGTATCGAGTTGAGGAGTACATCTCCATTCGAGACCACGTTCTGATAGCTTCCAACTCTGTCATCCTTGCGACTGCTCTGTACGACATTGGCGACGGCGTCGAGCGTGCAGTTGAGCCTGCCCGCTGGGATGAGCTTGCTGAATTCCTTGTGCACAAACTCGTCAGAAACGCCGAATGTGTTGGCGAGGTGGGTAATGTTGAGTGATTTGTAACTCTCGAGGAGCTGGCTGTACGCTCTGATGCGTATCTCTCTGCTGTAGAATCTAGCGTGTCCGTTCCAATATCTCGATGGCAGGAGGTGAGTCTCTTCAACGCCAGCCAGGCTCCTAAACAAGAGCGCGTAATCACACTCGTAGAGACTGTTGGCGAAGTTCTTGATTAGCGTGTTGTGGTGCATCAACCCAACAACTTCTGGGCTCTCCAAGATGCGCTTCTTCAACTCCACTCTATCCAGTGTCAATAGACTGGTAATGACGGTGTAGATAATGAATTGGTCGTAGTCGATCAGCTCGTAGCAAGTGAAAGTGGACAGGGTGTCTAAGAATTGAGTCGTAGCTTTGTTGAAATCGCGAACCATGAGCGCGTACAGTCCAACGTATACCTTGAGTCTATTCCTTCTATCCCAGTCACCTCCCTGGTCGACTAGCGTCTGAGCAGCTGCGATGTGCTGAGTGATGAGTTTGTGGTCGTTGCTGAACAATCCCAAGCGAATTAGCAGCAAATTCAAATCAATCTTGTGCCCAACACCCGCCGTCTTCTCAATGGCCTTAGAAATAGCAGGCAAGGCTTGCTCTTTATCCCCAATTCTGACATAATGGATAGCAAGCTTACGGAGATTGTCGCTGATCTCTGACTCTCCCTCTTCCTCCTCCGCTTTCTTGATAGCTGTGTGGATATCTTCTACCACCTTACTATTGCGTGGCTGCAAGGCGCCGACGAGTGCGTCCTTGTCGCTGCTAGACAGGATTGAGGACGGGAGTGAGAGAGCGTATGGAGCCATTTCTGTGAGAATTGAGTGTAAGTATTCTGTCGCTGCCACTTGTAACACGTTACAACTCACCATCCTTGTTGATGCCTTCGAGAAGCGTAGTGCGCGCAGAGGCGTGTAAGTGGCTCAGCGAGCTCTGCTGTAGCACAAATACGCTCTGTGGCAGATCCAAGTTTGGTATTGCGGGTACCGCGTCGTTATCAGCGAATGACATTGATGGTTTGGGTGGAAGAAGCGTGGCCGATGCAATTGGCAATCAGATGACATGTAAAGGCGACTGTCTGCAGTCGATAGTCTTCTTAGCGCGCATCTCTCCTCAAATTACCCGATTTACTTTGCTGCCTCGAATGATTACGTATGCGTGTCCTTGCAGGAAGATGAACAGAGATCTAGAGATTTAGCAGAGGCTTCAACACAGGAAGGTCTAGAATCATACAATATCAACAAAATACACGAAAATAACGCAACAATCTTAACCATCCAGCGAAATTTTTTCGTTTTTGGCGTGAGCTAGGAGATGAGCAAGGTTAGCGAAGTAATATCTGGAACAAGGCAACACTCACTGTCAGAGATAACATCAGAGTCACCGCCAACGTCACACAAAGTCAGTGTGGCTCTCTCGCCGATTTTAGCCCTAGTACACACGATGCAGTTGTCCAGTTTAGCGCCATCCTTGATGACGACGTTGTCCGCGATGATACTACCGATAATCTTGCATCCCTTGCCGATATCAACGTTTCTGCCAATGATCGACATTTTGATAAGAGATTTCTCGCCGACTTTGACGTTCTCAGACGTCAATGAGCCTGGCGCAACAGTCTTGACGTTTGGTTGTGGTCTGTGTTGGCGCAGTTGTTCTCTGTTCAGCTCAGCGTATCCTCCGAGAGTGTTTGCACGTCCTATCACGCCGTCTTTTGGATCGTGAATGTAGCACTGTACGCGTGGACGTTGCTGAGGTGGGATATGTGTCGATGCTTCGGAAGCATACGTCTGCATCGTCGAGTATTTGATAGCATCACTGAATGGATCTTCTGGAATGTTGAGTGCGTGATTCCATTTCTTAGACAGGCCGCTCTGGTAAGACCACTTGGACAGCCAAGGGAGAAGATCTTCTCTGATGCTTGCTATCTGTGGTCTCTCGAGCAGGAGATCTAAAACACCCCTTCTGAGTACGTAAACGTGAGCATCAAGAAGCTTTGAGGAGAGTGTAAGGTTGGGGAACTCCCAGAGCATTCTACTCCTCAATTCCATACCATCGAAAGAGTCAGTTGGCGGTGTGATCATCGAAAGCGAGGTTTTATCGTAGATGGAGGTGCAAGGAGAGGGACCTTCACGCGTACCGAAGTCGAATGAGTTGTAATAGCATAGGGAGGTAATGAGAGTGTTGTAGTGCGAGGTTGTGTGGTGCTGCACGATGGCAGAGAGGGGAAGGGTGCTTGGTGGGATAATATCGCAGGGGAGGAGGATGAAATCGGTGGTGATGAGGCTTGAGAAGTGCCTGAGCCAGTCGCCGCTCTCCCAATTGGCTGACTTGTCGTCGTCGACTGTCTCATAGGCGATGCCATGCGAGCGGAGCAGTGGGTTGAGTTGGTTGGAGAAGGACGACGGCGAGAGCACAAGGATATCGCTGAGGCCGCTTTGATGGCACCAGTCCACGACGTAGCTGATAAGTGGCTTGTTGGCGACTGTCAGCAGTGGTTTTGGCGTTGATTCCGTGAGGGGATAGAGCCTGGAGGAGTCAGTGAGCCATTACACAGGCTGTGTATACCCACTTCTGCCCGTATCCGCACAAAACAATCGCTTTGAATTGCAGCGCCATTTTTGTCAACTGAGAAGACAGAATTGTTGGTTATAATGCAACATCCAAGTGTAAAATTATCGTGAGCAGCTGCATCACTGCTAAAGCCGCTTCTAATTACGCACAGGTACTCGCCTACGAAAACACTCAGGCCCATATACACGCAAGGCTCCGTCGCCGTTTCCTTGGATGGCAGGTACTTGGCTACGACGCTCAATACGCAGGCGGTGGTCTATGATCTGCAGTCCAACGCACTCCTCGCAAAGACAGCGTCTGACTCCTCCACCCTCTCGTCTCTCTGCTGGGCTGGACACTCGCTCGTAACTTCGTCATCGAGCAACACAATCACTATCTACTCTTTGGCAACGAACGGCCCTTACTTGACTCCAACTCGCATAATCAACAAGGCTCACGACTCGCCCATCCTCGTCTCCGCCGCTGAGCCTTCGTCTTGCGCCTTCTTGGCTACGGGTTCAGCAGACGGTGTCGTCAAGGTATGGGACTTGAAGAGAGGATACACCACACACGTATTCAAAGGTCACGCCGGCCCTGTATCTAGTCTCTGCTGGCGCAGACAGGCTTCCTCATTCCAACTCATCACAGGCTCTACTGACACTCACATCCGTATCTGGGATCTCAACGAGTCTGCCAAGGCTTCGCAACCAAAGCCAAAATACACACTGCAAGGCCACGTCTCTATCGTGCGCGGTTTGGCTCTTTCGGATGACAACATTCTTCTCTCAGGTGCACGAGACCGCGTTGTGCTAAAATGGGATATCAGCAGCACACCTAAACTCCTTCGCACTTTCCCTACACTGTCTTCCATCGAAAGCGTTGGCATCTTGCCTGATGGAGACTCATTCTTCACAGCCGGTGAGGGTGGATTGAAGACTTACGCAATGGACTCCGGCGAAGAAATGCAAGACTACGGCGGAGGTGTGGTGAAGTCGACGAGAGTGGACAATGACGACAATGATGGCGTTGGTGGATTAGCAGACGCACAACTGACGCCTTCGTCGATTATGAGCGTAGGACACGACCAGATAATCACTTTCCACCAATTGGACAACTCTCCACCTCAACACATTATTGGTTATCCTGACCAGATCATCTCTGCTGTCTATGTCTCGGAGACTGACATCGCGATATCTACCAACGCACCCCAGATCTTCATTATCAGCAAGGACAGCCTACCATTTACAACGCAGATACTTGAAGGACACACCGATACCATTCTCAGCCTAAAAGCAGTGCCTTCGAAGGGTTTACTGCTCAGTGGGTCTAAGGATGGAAGCGTGCGGGTGTGGAAGCGTTACAATGGCCGTTTCGAGTGCATAGCAATTGGCAGTGGACACGGAGAATCAGTTGGTGCAGTAGCAGTGGCGCCACAGTCTACCAACTTTGCCATCTCGGCATCGCAAGATCGTTTGATCAAGGTGTGGGATTTGACACCGCTGCAGGGACTTGCTGAGGCGCCAGCAACGCCAGTCACTCTCTCATCCTACATTACTCAACGCATTCACGAAAAGGACATCAACTCTCTCGATATCTCGCCAGACGACCGCTATCTCGCCACTGGATCGCAGGACCGTACAGCCAAGGTGTTTGACGTGACGTTCGACACCAACTCGAAGCGCTCGAGTGTGAAGCTCAAGGCTACCATCAAGGCACACAAGAGGGGTGTGTGGGCAGTCAAGTTCAGCAATTACGACCGCATCTTTGCGACAGCCGGAGGTGACAAGAGTGTAAAGCTGTGGTCTTTGAAGGATTTCAGCTGTATCAAGACGCTCGAAGGCCACACCAACAGTGTACTTGATCTCGCATTCCTCAGCAACGGCCAACAACTTCTCACGTCGGCCGCTGATGGACTCATCAAGCTATGGAATCTCAAGACGGAGGAGTGCGTGTCGACGCTCGATGGACATGAAGACAAGGTGGGTTCATACATCTGCGCTTGAGTACACCGCTGACGTATGTGACAGGTCTGGGCACTCGACATCAGTCCTGATGACTCAGAATGCATCTCGGGTGGTGGAGACAGTCTGCTGACATTTTGGCAAGACGCTACGCAGCACGTCGAGGATGAGGCAGCCCAAGTGCGGGAAGAGGGAGTGGTTCAGGACGAGACACTGGCCAATCTGATACAAGTGAAAGACTACAAGTCAGCAATCTCACTGGCCATCTCTATGAACCAGCCTCGCCGTCTGTATCAGCTCTTCGAAGGTATCAGAAAAGAAGCACACGAGCAGGGTACGGTGTCCAATGCACTCACAGGCAATGCAAGTGTTGATGGTGCATTGAAGCAGCTTGATGCACACGACTTGCGCAGGTTGTTGCTCCACATACGTACGTGGAACGCGAACAACAAGACATCGCACACAGCACAGCTCGTGCTCCACGCCATACTGAGACTGAGATCGAGTGTGGACATACGCAAGTGCTTCGATGCTGCAAGAGAGGCAGATGAGGAGAAGGGCAGAGATCCAGGATATGATGCTCAGACGGGCGAATTCGTACCGCACACTGTACAGGCTGAGAACGCAAAGAAGAGGACTGCAGAGGAGAATGCATCACTGAAGGAGATTATCGAGGGACTGATACCATACACTGAGAGACACCTCTCAAGAGCTGACCGCATGGTGACAGAGAGCTACGTCGTCGATTTCATCCTACAGGAGATGGATGGATTGGATGTGATGGATGGCGTCAGTGATGGTGCTAGCAATGCTATGGAAGTGGATGTAGCGTAGACCTTGTACTGTAACTACTAGAATAATTAATTTATTTAGACTGGCACACACAAATTGGTTATCAAGACAAGTTATAAAATACATAGGTACAGTGAACATGAATAAATAGAGGGATTAGAGATCCTGAGAGTCGATACCCTCGCCCTTCTTGGTCTTTGATGGAAGGAGTTCGGTGTGGATGTTTGGAATGACACCACCTTGGGAGATGGTAACGTGGCCAAGGAGCTTGTTGAGTTCATCGTCGTTTCTGATGGCGAGTTGCAAGTGACGAGGGATGATACGAGACTTCTTGTTGTCACGAGCAGCGTTACCGGCCAACTCCAAGATTTCAGCAGCAAGGTATTCCAAGACTGCAGCAAGGTAGACTGGAGCACCAGCACCAATACGTTGAGCGTAGTTACCGTTCTTCAAGTGTCTGTGGATACGACCGACTGGGAATTGGAGACCGGCCTTGGAAGAACGAGAGCGACCTGCGTCGATGGCGCCTGCCTTTCCACCTGACTTTCCACCTGATTTACC
>SPNW01000089.1:0-29310 GCA_004918325.1 Wallemia hederae
CTTTCTCTCTCTTTCTCTTTCTCTTTCTCTTTCTCTTTCTCTTTCTCTTTCTCTTTCTCTTTCTCTTTCCCTTGTCTTTTTCTCTCTTTCTCTCTTTCTCTCTTTCTCTCTTTCTCTCTTTCTCTCTTTCTCTCTTTCTCTCTTTCTATTTTCTCTTTCTTCCACAACACATCAAGACAATACACACCGGTACATCCCCTCTCTCCTGGGTTCGCCCCTTCGCTTCTCGCCGGCTGACGCTCTCCACAGACTCGACCTCTTCAAGACTGGCACGCATTTCAAGACTACTTTAAGACGGACCGGCTCGTTGGGGAAGATTGGTGGTGAGTTTTTCATACTAACGTTTCTACAAAAAGAATCGGGCTGCTTCGGTAGACTGGTTAGGGATTCGACGGCTTTGCTTGGGTTTTGGGGATCTGCATGGGTTTTGGGGGGTTTCTTTGGCTTTGATAGCTTTGAGACTGGATTTTGACGGACTTTGGGTACTTGGCGGTTGCTGTTGGGTTTTGGGGGTTAGCGCGCGCTTTGAGACTTCAACAGTCTCTTCATTGGTCTTGACGGTGTTGGTATTTGAAGGAATTTGACTTGGGATTCGAGGGATTGAGACTTGGAACTTTACTGATATGGTCTCTAAGTTGAGAGTCATTACTGGAGACGGACGAGGAGGTAGCTGCCCTTGCACGGATCCTCAGGTCTGCAGATTGTGTTGCTGCGAGGATTGCCACACTTGCAGTATTCCTGCAGTCCTGGCAGTTGTGGAGATAGGTTATCCCTTCTGTTTGAATTCTCTTCTTGTGGGTAATTGATTTGGGATATGGGATTTTGCATGCAGTTGAATGATGATCTGAGTCTTCTTGGGATCTTGCCTTGACTTACTAGTCTTGCTTTCCTTGACTCGAACTGACCAACTTTGCTTTGCTTTGCTTGCTTCTTTGTTACTGTTTCTGTCTACTCCTTTGTACATGCATCTTACTTTCTTGTTTGCTTATCAATTCAGCTTGCTGTGAACTGTCTGCTTTAATCGCGTGAAACTAGTCGTAATTGATACCAGAGTAAGCGCCATGTGCACTCGCGATGCACAAGCACAGCCATGAGACGCGCTTTCATCTCTCAATCTACACAGGCAGCGCACCAAGATGACTGCAACTCACGAACGCGATACAGCGCCAAATAAAGCAATAGAGAAGCATGTATTAGCTGTAGTAGAAGCAGGCGAGATATTCTGCAGCGTTGCGCGGTCATTGCTTGATAAAATGCCTATCTCAGCAGTAATGGTAGCTGAAAGAGAAGTGTAGCGTCTTCAGAACGAGCAAGATGGGATGTTGCATTTGAAATTCTAGTCGACGAGACTTATATTAGAAGCCAGAAAGTTGTACAACCTGCTGCTTCTGCTGCACCACGCCTTGCCGACTAAATTCACGCACAGATATGCGTATACTGACCATCGGAAGCAGTGACAAAAATACTTTGGTATATTGAGGCTAGAAATCATACCTGGGAAGTCTATTACACCTATCTCCACTCGTATTACACAGCCGAAGTTTGTTTTGGTATAACGTCATAGAGGGTTTACCAGCATTGGGAAACCATTAAGGAAGCAGCAGCGGCGTCTGTACAGTCTATAACCTGGCTTCAGTGGCTACTGCTATTTTTCTTGTTGATTATATAAATATCAATGCTGTGCTGCTGCGATCAACTGCGCTTCTCGCTCTCGGCCATCTCTTCATCACGAACCATGACGAGCAACTTTAACGCACTTTTATTCACAATCGTATTACTTGCACTGTGCAACGGAGCATGGTGCTTCGGCTCTGGAGATATCTCCGAACTCTCAGGCCTCGAAGACAAAGCTTACCGGTGAGTTGAGTCTGCGATGCGCCTACACGCTTCTGAATACCTATCTCAGCCATGGTGATATCGAGAACACCCTCCTCGAACTCCTCTACACCGTTGGATCGAGCAGCATCATCAAGTCATTCATCAAGAAGGCAGTCACCGGCTCAAAGGGCAAGAAATTCGATGACAAGAACGTCAAGCGCGTCTACTTTGGTAACTGGACCAGAGATCTTAGCCAAGCCATGGATGTTTCAACTTTGACAAAGTTCTCACCAAAAATGATCACTTCCATCGTCGCAGTCCTCGGCTTTATCTCCTTTGGCTACGGCAGCAGAGAGTTTGAAGTCAACGAGGATGTCTTGGGATGTTACAGACCTGAGGAGCACATTGACAACCCAAACAACTACGCAAACGCACCAGATGGCTCACCAAGAGACATCACAGGCTACCACAAGCTTCGTGGCGGCCTTGTTGACGGCGAATTGGACTTCGACCGCAATGCTATGAAGAACTACATCGCAAACGACGACGGCGACTGGGACACAAGCTCAAAGTACGTACGTCAAACCCTCATCGAGTGTATCGAGCTCGGTAGGAAAGCTAGAGAAGATGACAACGATGAGGACATGTGGGTTGCACTGCGTTTGCTCGGTTATGCTCTCCACACCCTCGAGGATTACGCCGCTCACTCGAACTTCATCGAAGTGACCCTCCAAATGCTTGGATACTCAGACGTATTCACTCACGTCGGCGACAATGTTCGCTTCGAAAGCCCTAGCGGCAAGAGAGTGTCACCAATCGTCACCGGTACATTCGGTGGTGCAGACTTCTTCCACTCCCTGCTCGGTGAAGCTACGGATAAGCTCAGCAGCAAGGGCATTGGCGATCTCAGCACTACCCTCTCGCAAAGCAAGGATAGCAACGTCGACAACTTTAGAAAGGTGTTGACCAAGTTGCTCAAGTCAAAGGACAAGGGTGAGGCTGACGACAGCGAAGACGGCCACCCAGACGCCGACGACAAGGTGAACAGACTCGAGGAAATCCGTCGCCGTGCTCGTGAAAACTCAAATGTTGACGAAAACGAACTTCACGATATTGTGTATGAAGTCATCACCATTCACGACGACATCACTCGCTCAATAGAGGCTGTCATGGACAAGATCCCATTCATCAACGAGATCATGGACGAGGCTTCCAACACGCTTCAAGTCTTTATCTACTCCACCATCGAGCCATTGCTCTCACCAGTATTGAAAGATCTCAAGGATGCGCTGTACGAAGCTTCAGCTTGCGTTATCGATGATGACTCCCAACGTATCGTTTTCGATGATCCAAACGCTAGCGATCCAACGCACTCGATGCTGGCCAAGGACCACTTCGGTAACATACTCAATCAACCAGCTGGTCGTCTCGCTAAGGTTATCATCACACATGCAGTCAATGCGGTCGTCAAAGATGGATGGGATGGAGATGCGTAAGTGCTGAGTTCACATGCATTCGCTCGTACTAATGTTTTACAATTCAGCGATCCTAGATCAATTGCCGACGAATGTCTCAAGGCCCTTCACCATCCAGAGTTCGAAAGCGATGCTCCAGTACAAAAAGACATGGTCAACTTTGTCAGAGAGTGGATCGAATCTCAAGGCCATGAGAAGGATGAGGTCTTGCGTAGATTGGAGAGAGACAGCGTTCTCGAGCACCGCAACACGACAGACGGTCTGTCTGGTGGATCCATGAACCCATCAGAGCAAGACAAGTACGGCAAATACCACGGTGCCGATCAAGGTCTTCAGGGTCTTGCTGCGTCAGGTGCCCTCAACGACTTGCCGGGTGGCAAGGAACTGAGTCAGGGTATCAATGCTCTTCACCTTGGTGGTGGTGACAAGAACGAATCTGTAGAGCGCTCTAGATACGGCAGCAACAACGCATCACAATACCAATCTAGTCACGAGTACGGTGGTGGCTCTAGTGGATACGGTCAGGAGCACTCGTCTGGTAGACACCATCAATCATCGGGCTACGGTGGTGGTCGTGAGGAGTCTAACACCTACGGCTCTTCAGGCTATGGCAATGAGTATGGTTCGCGTCGTCAAGATGAATCCAGCTATGGCGGCGGCGACAACTACTCGTCAGGCGGTCGTCACCACTCGTCCGGCTACGGCGACTCAGGCAGGGACAACTACTCGCGTCAACAAGAATCCAGCTACGGCAATTACTCGTCTGGTGGACGTCATCATTCTTCAGGCTATGGCGGCGCTCAGCAGGAGTCCACGTATGGCTCTTCTGGCTATGGTGGTTCCGGCAACGACGACTACGGTTCGCGCCATCAGTCCAGCTACGGCTCTGGAAACGACTACTCTTCCGGTAGACAGGGCTACGGCGGCCAAGAGTCTGCATACGGCAGCGGCGGCTATGGCGGTGGTCGTCAGGAATCCAACACCTACGGCTCGTCCGGCTATGGTGGTTCCGGCAACGACGACTATGGCTCGCGCCATCAGTCTAGCTACGGCTCTGGAAACGACTACTCTTCCGGTAGACAGGGCTACGGCGGCCAAGAGTCTGCATACGGCAGCGGCGGCTATGGCGGTGGTCGTCAAGAATCTACTTATGGTGGTAACTACGGTGGATCAGGCAACGACTACGGCTCTTCTGGCTACGGCGGTCGTTCTGGTGATGATTACGCGTCTCGCGAGACTTACGGCGGCTCTAACACTTATGGAGACTCCAGCTACGGCGACTCCAATCGCCACCAGCAATCTAGCTACGAGAACCGTGACTCATATGGCTCAGGTGGCTATGGAGGCTCTGGTAACACTTATGGCTCGTCTGGCTATGGTGGTCAGGACGACGAGTACTCGCGTGGTAATGAGTCATACCGCTCAGGTAACGAGTACGGCAGTGGTCAGGACGAGTACGGCTCAAGCCGCTATTACTAAATGCAATAAAAATACCTCCTGCATATCAGCACGATATATCTTGGAAATATTACGATAAAATGTCTTTACTCTTATGATGAATGAATTTTGCCTTATCAGCAGCGCGAGGAAGTACCAGATGGCACAGCAAGAGTGTCTAATACAGCTAGCGTGCATTGCGTATGTATGCACAGACATCAGGCACGCACACGTTTACTATGATATGGCAAATTCACTTTTCGCAATATGATACAATGCATGTGTAGGGTATGTGTGGGTCTAGGCAGCAAGCGCCAAGTGAGACTTCCAGCTCCAATAGTGTCTGCGTATAGGATCCATCTCTTTCAGCTGAAGGTAGTATTTGGTAGCGATGGGATTCTTGTCTTCCAAAGCTGCGTCCGCGAGCCATTCCAATGCTGGAACAGGGGGTTTCATATCGTCCGAAGCGCTCTTTGCCTTGACGAGTGTCTCTGAGAACTGCAAGACGCGCTCGTCGTTCAGTCCTCTCCGATTGGCCTTGAGTAAACCGCGCAGGTAATTCCAGCTCGACATATTGCTAGGTGCAATACCGATCTTGCTTAGTACGTATCTGTACGGGAGCATCAGCTGCTGCAGGAGTTCAATAGCACTCTACTCACTCAATCTCCGCTTCTAGTGTCGTCTGCAGCCAGCCCAATTTGAACAAGCAGAAGAAGCGATGCGACCAGACTGAGTTATTGTATATGTCGTCTTTGATAAGCGACTCAATGAATTCAAACTCAAGATGACGATCTTCGTCCTGAAGAATCTTATCAAAATAAGTCAGTATCCACTGTCTGTAAACCCAAGTGTGATAGTTCTTTGGATCGTCTGTGGCGTAGAATAGCTCAGCAACGAATTTGAGCTCAGATTGCGCCAGCTCCTTCGACGATTCCAACGGAGGAGGTGGAGAGGAGGTTTCTGGTGAAGCTGCGATCGTCACCGCGGCTGGAGCATCCTTGCTAGCAAAGGGAGATGTGGAAGTCGCCAGCAACCCGACGCACAGTCTCCGATGATGCCAGACTTGATAAGACTTGAGGAACTCTGTCGAAAGCTCGTCCATCAACTTGAGTTCTGCTTGGATGTCTAAGCCCAATTCTACTATTATCGTAGTCCGGTAGTGCCTGCGGTTGCTATCAGCTTTGTTCGTGTAACAAAGGCGCTGACACGCACCAGACCGTGTAGTGACCGGCGTTCATGCGGATGATGTCTTCGGTCAGCCCGAGCGCTCTCTCTGACTTCTCGTTGGCGTGTACGACCGCTCTGAACATGTCCATGGCATCCTTGTCTGGAGTCATTTTGAGCGCCAACGAACCAACGAAACACGGATCTCGGCACTCACATTTAGGCGAGTAGTTTATTGGTGCTAGCGGAGAAGGTCCTTCATCTTGGGGTATTGGTTGGAGATCTTTGAAGTCGTCTCGCTCGGCGTACAACATGGTCGAGAACCAAGGAAACATCGGTGGAAGAGTGTGCGACTGAATGAAATTGCTCGACTTGGTTGCTAATTGTAGAATGCTAAGAATGGACAAGGCGCCGCAGAACCTGTGTTCCTCGTTTGATCACGGTATCGCAACGCCGACATCTGTAGGCGAGAAGGACTCGAAAGAAGTGATGGTATGCACCAATGAGGTGATTACCAAGCCTCCCTAGGGCTCCTGCAGTAGCTGGACTGTTCCTCCGACTTGATTTTGACAAGTGGTACAAGGAGATCAGACACAGCAGAGATACAGTGTCTACCAGCCACCACTAAGCTATCATGCATCTACTCAATGTAAACGCATTTATTTTCTATAAAAATTATGACCTTCGAATCGCTTTCGTTTTGAACCAAAACTTCGATTAGGGTGTGATGGCAGCAGAATTCTCAAAGAGAGAGAACAGAGTCTACGTTGGTAACCTCAGCTACGACGTCAAGCACGACGACTTGAAGTCGTTCTTCGAGGACGGCGCAGAAGGACGTGGGTGGAGATAGCTCAGCTCACAAGGACTGCGTGCTTACGTCTATTGATAGAATCGCTTGAGGTGGCATTCGCTGAGGTGTTGATCACGCCAAACGGTCTTTCAAAGGGTTGCGGGTGCGTGTCGTGACTTGGCCACATTCTTCCTCGCTCAAACTCCCATTTAGTATCGTTGAGTTCACGACACCAGAGTCAGCACAAGTAGCAATCGAATCCTTCTCAGACAAGTCTCTGCTTGGTAGACCTGTCTTCGTCAGAGAGGTGAGCTCGAAGCGGAGGCAGTTGCGTGACAGAACTGACTTCCTTGACAGGATAGAGAGCAGGAAGCAAGATTCGGCGCTAACCCAACTCCTTCCCGCACTCAGCAATTCAACCGTGGTGGATACGCTGCCGCTCCTGCTCAGGCTGCGGCACCAGGAACTCAGTTATTCATCGGCAACGTGAGTTGGGACAGCGCCACAAAGCTACTTCTAATCACACTTTCTAGTTGCCTTTCCAAGTTGGCTGGCAAGACCTCAAGGACCTCTTCAGACAGGCTGGTCATGTCGTCAGAGCTGATGTGCAATTCTTCCCAGATGGAAAGTCAAAGGGTAACGGTATCGTCTCCTTCTCTACCAGAGAGGACGCGCAGAACGCAATTGACTTGTACAACGGCTACGAGTTCTACGGCAGACCAATCGAAGTGCGTGAGGACAAGTTCGCAAACTCACCAAGACCAGCAAGAAGTCCATATCAAGCTGCTAGAAGAGCACCAACTGGTCCTGCTCCACTCCCTGCTGCTGCCGCTCCAAACCCACAAATTGTCACAAAGAACTTGCCATGGTCGACTGCTAACGAAGACTTGGTCGAGTTGTTCGAGACTACGGGTGATGTCAAGACTGCTGAGATCTTGGTCGATGGTCGTACACAACGTAGTCGCGGTGTTGGTATCGTTGAGTTCTACTCAACCGCCGCTGCTAGTGTGGCAATTGAGAAGTTCAATGGTTACGTTTATGGTGGTCGTGCTCTCGAAATTGGTTTCTCTGCTCGTCAACACAACTTCTCACCAAATGCAGCCGTTAAGGTCAGGGCTGAGTAAATTTAATCAACTTTTCTGATATTCATGAACTCATAACTTTGCTTTTGCACATACAAAGCGTGATATGATATAAATAATGCTGTGTGATATATGTGTGTTGAGATATGTGTTGAGTTTGTGATATCTGAAATAGCGAGATTGTCTGGTATCTTTAAAAGCCTTAGATTCGGCTGTAGTCGTTTGGCATGCTGAGAAGAGGCTGGATATCTGTCTTGTAGCCTCTGATGTAGTTCGTCTCCCTTTCAGAAGATGATATGACTATGCACTTAGCCTTGAAGTTTGAAAATATTGGCCTCCCAACGGCATTCGCGTATTGCTTCAGGCTCCAAGGAGCGGAGTAGATGACAACCAGTGGACACTGCTCTATCGTCTTTGATCTGGACAGAATTGGTGTGGTGACAAGTGCTTTGAGGTCGCCACGCTTGAACCTCTCAAGAACACTAACATCCTCCACTGTATGATTTCTAATAAGACCCGATGCATCCTGTAGCGGTTTAATTTTCTCGTAAAGCTTTTCAGCGTGCTTGTCGAAAGCGCAGTAGACGATGAGCGGCGTTGTTTCAGACAATTCAGCAATGTCTTGCTCGACGTTGATGTCAGGTGCTAAATGCCTTTCGAAAAGGAAGTCATCTACGCCTCTGAATGTCATTTGTTTGGAAGATTGCAACACCGACAAAGGTCCTTTGCACACCAAGTCGTGCACCATCTCTAGCGAGAAGAAGCGACAGCAGACGATGACTTGCAATGTATCTCGCGCCTTCTCTTGCATTCTCTGTGCCACAGCCGCAAGCGTCTCTTGGTGATCGTCATCGTTGAACAGGTCATCCAACACAACCGTTGTGAGTGAGCCAATACCTAGCTGACTGAACGAAGCAAAGACCTGGGAAAGTGATCCTGCTATCACTTGAGGTCTAACTAAATTTTCATCAAGCTTCCCCGTGGTGGTGCTGAGGGTGATGCTGCACGAGCGTTATTAGTGGCAAGACGGAGGAATCTCATGCCGCACCATTGCGCAAAAGCTCCAAAACAGTCAGACATAAGCCTTTCCTCGGGTGGATGTTTAAAGATGATGAGTATGCGAGGGTTGCTTGCAATCTTATAGTCAGCGCTGCTCATTTCTACAGGCTGAACAGAGTCAGCTTCATCAGGATCGGCCTCTCTATCAGGTGCGTCATCGACGAGCTCCGATTCGCTTAGCGTTCTCTCTGAGTCTGAGTCATCTGCTTTGTCTTGGGTGTCGAGGGAAGAGTTGACGTTGACGCCATCGGTGGAGTTCTGCTGAGCCTGAGCGTCTCTAGACATCTTATCATCAGACGCTTTTTCGGTCTCTGACTCAGTGCTCTCCTCCACGCTCATCTTGCTGTCATTATCGGATGGCTCATCCACCATCTGCGTAAAGAAAGGGTCGGCGGATACGGACTTGAGGTTGACGTCTTTCAAGATCTGATCGGCGCTTGCCTTCAAGTCAAGCTGTCCACAGAGAGCTTGCGTGGTTGTTCTCCACAAAGCTTCGTGATCTGGGTTCTGATAAACGAGACTGGGCCTAGTAGAGCTTGTAGCGAAAGCAATGAAAGCGTTGTGGACTTCATTCTTGCTCATGTCAGAGTTGGCAGACTGCGATCAGTCAGCTCTTCTGCTATCGGAATTGCGTCACAAACACACCGAAAGAGCAAAGATCTGCTGCCAAGAAACTTCTTTGCCTGGCTGAACAGGGGCGACAAACGTCGGCTGAGTCTGGATGTATGCATCGAACTGCCTCTCTTCGTTTGTTTGGTATATCTGACTCGTAGCTGTCGGAGGGTTGTAGAGGTAGCTACTATTTGGCAATTGCGATTCATAAAAACTGTGGCGCGGCTTCTGATACTTTGATCCCCATCTCTTGTTTGGATACGGGTTCAACGATAGCTGCCGCTGGGCCCTCTGCTGCTGGAAGTGGGGCGGTACTTTACTGGGTGGCGGCGGCATCAGATCTCTAGAGCTGCCTGCTCGAGCTGATAGCTGCATTGGGAATCTACCATACGCCGACGGTGATGGCTGTGACTGCTGTTTAGCTTCTTCAGCGCGCCTGGCTTTATCACTCTCAACGATTTCTTTGAGAGATGGCATCGCTGCTGCTTTTGAAGTCCCCCAGCGTTCCCTGCCTAGAGATGATGGTCGAGAAGGTGGAAGATGAGATTGCATCATATGGGGATCGATAAACAAATAATCTCATGTGTACAAAAGGAAGACGCTGCAGGACTATGGCGCTGACTAGATATACGAGCTAAAACCATCAGCGCCACTCTCGTTTGCTGTTGAAATGCAAGAATGCATTCAGCCACTAGATAGTGGGAGATGAGGACACAATACAGCCACAACCAAGCTTTCTCAACATCCTTGCAAGCAAATGTGCAATGATCTATATAATATACATGATTGAGAAATACAAGACACCTAAACCTTGTCCGAAGATCTAGATCTGCTAAACTTTCCGAGAGTGAAAACGTCCAACACAATGCCCTTAAAAACCTTCGACAGTGTTGGTAGTGACTCCAAAATTGGACTCAAGATGATGTAAACAGCGCCGAGAATAAGCCATCCTAGCCCTATACTAACATAAGCCTTAAATCCAGCGCGAGTGAAGATATATGAAGTGCCGTAGAGTGAGAAGGTGACTATGAAAACCATTATGATCACCCAACACACTGCGAAAGCTAGCGAAAATTTCATTGACTTTGCCAGGTACGCTGCATCTTCTTCGCTTAAGTCTCCTTGACCGACGCCTGGCAGGCTGTCATCTCTCAGCTCTGCAGTCTCTCCATCTATAGTGCGACCCTTCTCATCCTTAGCAGACTTCTCTGAGGCATCGTCCATCCGTGGCGATTCGCTGTTGTCGACAGTGATGTCCTGTCTCTCATTGACCAGCTCTGCTACCGATTCCTTGACCGCCTTCTTTCCTGTGTCCTTTGTCGTCTCAAAGTCGTGGTTGTCAGGGAAGATGAGTGAGCCAACGACCGAGATGAGAATGGATAATCCGAATGATACTGTGTTGCCAGCAAGCATAGGATAGTCCTCTGTGAAAGTTTGCAATCAGCGAGATGCAACAAGCAGCACGATAACTCACGTCCAGTAGTGGTCTTGTCAACAACGCCATCGTTAAGCTTGTAAGCTGTCACAACCCATGCGATGATACCCAGTGGAAGTGAAACCAAAGCACCACCAAGGCATGCTCGCTTGCTTGCCTTGCCCCAAGTGATGCAGCAAATCAGAGGTGCGACTGCTGGACACAGCACAATGCCCATCAGCTCATAGAGATATCCCATCCCTATGCCGATATAGTTGAAGATAACACCAAGCACTGCTTGGCAAATACCAAAGCCTGCAACGCTTGCATGTGAGACAAACAAAGTCTGCTTGTCTGTTGCATCAGGCTTGAGGGGCTTGAAGATGTCGTAGGTGATCAGAGTGCTCACTGCCATGAGCTCTGCGGAGGAGGCGGCAGTACACGCCAAGTACAACATAATGAGTGCGGCATTTGCACCTGCTGAGCCCATCAATGCCCACGCGGCAGCTGATGCTGGTAGTCCAGCTGTAACCTCGGCAGATGACAAGTATGGCATCAAATCTGAGTTCTTCAGAGCCGCGCCTGCCAAGCCGAGACATGTAGCCAGCGCGAACGGTATTGGGTACCAGCACTATACGAGAATTAGCTATCAAGACCTTTCTCAGACATCATTACACTTACCATTGAACCTAGTGAGAATGATTTGGTTATCGATCTTGGTTGAGACGCTACTACTCTGTTGAAGTAGGCTTGATCCATGTACACTGTTCCGAAATTGCCGCAAATGTTGACAAAGAAAAACACGATCGCTCCAAGTGACCGAAAGGTCAAGTAAGAGCCTTCTGCGTTACCCTCAACTGGGTATCGTGCGCTCTGGGCCTCTAATAAGTCGTATAGACGATCAATTGAGCCGACTTTAGGGGAGCTTGTGTATGTGTAAAAGCAAAAACCCAGAATAACACCGTATAGAACGATGGTGTGCAGATAATCAGCGATTAGACTTGCGTGCAGACCGCCAATTGACACGTAGATAGCCACCGAGAGGGGTATAAGCCATATACATGCCATAACTGGAACATCAGTGAGTGAAGAGACTGTTTCAGCCCCTCCGAGAATGAGCATTGCCGAGACGATCAGGTTGCAGCAGAAGCCAAAGAACAGGAAGAGATAGTGACCAAATTTACCCCACCTCGCACCTGCAATTTCGACGAAGGAATGCGCGTAGGGCCATTTGATCTTCATCACTGTTGCTAGAGTAGCGAAGAGCAGAATCTGAAGAGCTGCTCCTGTGGCGTAAGACCAACTTCCGAGTACTCCATACGAGTACGCCTTGGACGTGCTTGTGAGCAACGTAGCACTCCAGCACCGGCGGTGGGTGTTAGCGATGCGTTTGTTGCTACTGCTTTGAAACTTACCATGCTGAGACAACACCACTCGAAATCAATCCCGTCGGCACAGACCGACTTGCAGAGTTGAAATCCTCTGCTGTTTGTACCTTGTTTCCGTAGCGACGCTGTGCAGCGTTTATTGCAAGCATCATGATACTGAATCCTGCATATCTTTAGAACCGAAAGATCATTTGTGACACAACTCACCCAATCCCAGGACCAGCAGAACGCAATAGCCATTGGCTTGTGGCAAAGGAGGTTCCATCTGTTGATTGTCTGGAGAAGAGTGCAATCGCGCACCCTGTCTTCCATATCAATATCTTATCTTTGTCTTATCTCGGAGAGCAGCTAACCGAAGATATTAGCGAGCACCCCGATTGGCTCGTTAGGAGTAGATTAAGATAAGCTAAGGTACCAGCTAGTAAGAGAGCACCCTAAAGATGGTCGCGCTTTGCCCCATGCAAGTGAATTGCAGAGATCCGAAGCGTTGAGAGTTGTTTGACAGAATCGAGAGCCAAGGAAACGGTACCTTACATCTTAAGAGCTTGGGCACTCTATCATTCGCTTGTCATCTGGCTAACCTCTCGAATCAACGGACAGATGCGGATGTTGAGAAGGTTCTTTGACGTAATCCAAAGCATGAAAATACTCGCATGTATTTGAAATGAATACGATCATTTGCTTAAACGCTTTCTGACTGTGATTTTGACACACATTCGGCAGCATCTGTCGTAATACTTGATGACTTCCTTGAAGAGAGAAGACGCAGCGAAGTAACGCGAATCACTTGCATCGAAGAAAGAGTCTCACAATCTATCACCTATCATATCCCGGCCAACATCACCTGCCATCTCGCGTTTCCCTTCTTGACATCCGACGTCGTTGAGTCCAAGGGGAAGACGGAATGAGCACGCACAAAGAAAAGGGAAATGAGCTGTACAAGAGTATGTGTGAGGTATTCTATAGATCTCCCGTTGATTCCAAATCCAGACAAGGACTTTGTCAACGCTATCGAGCAGTGGCTGCTCGTGGATCCACAAACCGAGCAAGTCCTGAATAACGTTGCTACCGCCAAATTCAAGCTGGAGGAATTCGGACTGGCTGTCGAGTACAGCACTAAAGCTCTCGATATCAACAACAAGTTCGTGAAGGCACTCTATCGTCGAGCAATGGCGCATGTGGCCGTATTGCACTTCAAGCCAGCCATCGCCGATCTTAAGGCTGTCCTCGCCATAGAGCCCTCCAACAAGACCGCTGCTCACCACCTCAATGAGATCTCCAAGATCCACCGCAGAATGCAGTTCGAGGCAGCCATCGCTACGGAGGACGAGAAGCAGGCGTCTGATGTCGTCAAAGAGACCATCAGCAACGGCGGCTGCGAGATTCCTGAGGACTACGACGGTCCAACACTCGAGACTCCTAATCTCATTGATGAGCTTATCGAGTACTTCAAGAAGGGCAAGACTCTGCACAAGCGCGTTCTCTTCGAGCTTGTGCTCAAGACTATAGACCTCTTCAGCCAGGAGGAGTCTTTGGTAGACGTCAATATCCCAGCTGGACACAATATCAACGTTATCGGAGACACCCACGGCCAGTTCTACGATCTCGTTCACCTTATCGGTCTCACGGGCAAGCCATCTGAAAGCAATTACTTGCTTTTCAACGGAGACTTTGTTGACAGAGGTAGCTGGTCTACTGAAGTCATCATTCTGCTTCTTGCGATGAAGTACTTGCATCCAAAGTCCGTCTTCCTCAACCGCGGAAACCACGAGACGCGCCAAATGACCCAAGTGTACGGCTTTGAGGGAGAGTGCAAGCACAAGTACCCTACCGACCTCACATACAAGCTCTTTGCCCAGCTCTTCACATACCTGCCAATTGCCCACCTCCTTTCAGCCACAAGCAAGGCTACTGATGCCTCCTCCGAAGCTATCACCACAAGCGATGGATTGAAGAGATACTTTGTCGTCCACGGCGGTCTGTTCTCTAAGGACGATGTCACGCTCGACGACGTCCGCAAGATCAAGCGCAACAGAGAGCCAGGCCAGGAAGGCTTGATGTGCGAGGCACTGTGGACAGATCCACAAGACGCTGATGGACGCGGTCCTTCCAAGAGAGGTGTAGGCGTAGGATTCGGACCTGATGTCACCAAGCGCTGGTGCGAGCTGAACCAAGTCACCGCCGTCATACGCTCGCACGAAGTCAGACAAGATGGATTCTCCTACGAGCACAACGGAAGGCTGATAACGGTCTTCAGTGCACCAAACTACTGTGATACCAGCGGCAACAAGGGCGCCTTCTTTATGATTGATGAGAGCGGTACTCTGCGCGAGCGCCAATTTGCTGCCGTCGAGCACCCGCCAATCAAGCCAATGGCCTACTCGAGCGGCATGGCCAGTATGATGGGATAGACTAGTGCATAAAAGACGTTGAAATATTCGAACTGCAATCAACTTGTAATTGTCACAAATAGAGATAAATATTGCATCTGCATACTATCATTCCAAAGCGTGCCAATCTCTACCGCCGCTACGTTCATCGTTCTAAAGCACAGATCGCGAGATGAGGGCGTATTTGACGCCAATTATATCCCTCACGCTTATACCATTCATACAAGCGTTCCCCAAAATCGACTATGACTCTCTCGGCACCGTGTCCATCCTAGGCTCGTTTGCTGCCGTGGACGATATCTCAAACTCTTCAAAATCAACGAAAAGCTACGACAACTCGACGTATACAATACTTTCACGACCCAGCAACGCCTCTGATTGGACATCTCTCGGTTCCACCAACCCATACTCGCACGTTAACTCGGCGTGTAAGATCAATGACTTGACATTCGCAGGAGGAGACTTTGGCGCAATAGACGGTCAGCAGATCGCCAACTTTGGCGTGCACTCTGAAGAAAATGGCTGGCAAGCTCTTGAAAGCGTTCAAGGTATCATCAACGCACTGTACTGTGACTCTTCGAATTCGCAGGTCTGGGTAGGCGGTGCATTCGACGCCATAGGAGAGGATATGGGCGCGAATATTGCTATATGGAATGTCCTCGAGCAACATTGGCAGCCGTCAGCAGTGTATGGACTGAACGGCGCGGTGAACTCGTTCTCGCGTTCTGACGATCAGCTCTTCATCACTGGCAACTTCACCTCTACATTCAACCAGCCTGATGGCAATCAATACCCAAATGCATTGGACAGGATCGTAGATGCCCTCCAGCCAATACCATTCGCAGATGCCGACATCACAGGTTCAAAAGGATCAGACAACCCCGCATACTCTGACATTAAGAACCTCGCTTGTGTCGGCGGCAACTCCTTCGACACTCCTGATGGAACTAGCGGTGTCATGTACATCGAGTGGTTTGACTCACACGACGTCGCTGGATTCCGTCTCGCAAACACCGTCGACGAAGGTCACGCTCTGACAGGCTTCACGTGAGTGGCATGACGACGCCCACTTCTCCGCTAACAGCAATCGAAGGATTACCACCATACCCGATAACCAAGTCATCCCGTTGATTTACAATGACATCAACTCTCCTGAAACCAACACAACTTGCCAGGATGAATGTCCAATAGCGCTGTCGCAGGACAGAGAATACAACGACTACATCATCCCAGGTGGTTCAAGGAGACTGAGTGGATTCGCCATCAACATGATAGACTGGACTGGTGCAGGGCCAGGTCTGCGTTCAGTTGAGGTATTTGGTGCTGGCAGTGACGCTCACGCCATCAGTGAGTTCAACGAGCTGCAAGAAGGATGCTTCTCGAACGGCAACCCCTCAAACGTAACAACAATCGGTGACTGGACAGCCGTCAACCCATCGTCTGAGTCCTCCAACAGAGTACTGTCAGCAGAGGTTCAGGGAGATGAGACTATCCCATCTATTACGTTCAAACCTCATGTTGGACAGCGGGGCCTTTACGAGATCCACATCTCAATTCCAGGCTGCGCTGGACTCAAAGACTGCGAGAGCCGAAGCGCGCTTGATGTCGAGATGCAACTGACTGAGAGAGGTCACTACATCAACGACACAATCACCGACATAGATGAAAACGACGTGTCTCTGCCAATATTTAGAGGAATGGTGGATGGCTCTTCGACAACTTTCGAGCCAAACATCACAGTTAGGCCAACAGAGACTGATGAAGGAAAGACGGTAGCGGTGCAGAAGGTGACATTACACTTGCTCGAAGTCTTTCCGAACGAGATCGCAATCGGCGGTCTTGCGTACAACCTCACCTCGGGCGACACGCTCAATGCCAGCGCTGACCGAGAGCTGGCAGATCAAAGCTACCTCGATAGAGCGCTCGTTTCGTTGGCTGACGCTATTGGCATCCAATTCAAGGAAGGCGAGCAGGATCTCAACTACGTCAAGACTATTGTCAACACTGACTCTGATATCTTTATTGGTGGAAAGTTCGTTGGATTCAACGATACGATGAACAACATCACAAACATCGCTCTTTTCAACGACAGACTCCATTCTCTTCCTGGTGGCGGTGTAAACGGCAATGTCAACAAACTGACCGTCGTTGACGACCAAGTGTACATCGCCGGCAATTTCACCAAGGCTGGCTCCGTTGAGTGTCAGAACATCATCAAGTACGATCATCGTCACAGGAGATTCGACAAGTTAGGACACGGTGTCGACGGTGAAGTCTACGACATGACGTACGCTCCGGAACTGGAGAGGTTGTATCTCGCTGGTAACTTCACAAACGCACTCTTCGACGAGACTGCCAGTGTCACGGTCGGTGGACTCGTGTCATGGGACCTCAAGGAAAACACATGGAAGAATGACAATGGTGTCGTTTACGCGGAGCTCGTGAAAGGAGTTGCGGTCGAGGACAAGGACTTGCTTGTGTACGGTTCTGTGGAGAGAGTTGCACAGTTCTCAGCCAACGGCGTTGCTGAAATCTCTTCGGATGGACTGTCTGCCGTGAGCGGCACCAATGTCCTTGGCAGCACCAAGACGTCGTCGTCGAGTACCTCATCGCGAAAGCGTGCAACACCTCACTTGCCGTCGGCATCTTCAGTAGCGCCGGCCATCAACGCCGGAAACTACTACAAGAACTCAACAAGTCTGTACACGATCTTGGGTGGTAACTTCACCTTCAACGATGGAGACTCAAGTGCTGTGGCACTCATCGACCAAGACAACAACATGCATGCATTGGCGGGTGGCGATCTGTCCGGCGATGTTCGTGCCATGATGGTCGTTGGCGATAAGCTCTTCCTTGGTGGCCAGTTTAGGGCGGGCAACTCGACAGATGTGGCAGTATATGACTTGAAGAAAGGCGCTTACGTCAACATTGGTAATGGATTAGAAGGCACGACCACAGACTTTGCCTACAACCAAATACACAATGGTGCTATTATTTCAGGTGATTTCAGTGCTGTGTCTGGAAACCAAGACTGCTCGAGCATCTGTGAATGGGACATCGGTGAGAACCACTGGAAAAGTCTTGGTCAAGGCGTCAAAGGATTTGTCTCAGACGTGGAAGTGGCAGGAGTGAGTATTCATTCTTCTTCTTGACAATATGAATGCTCAACTAACTATATCAAAGGACGATGATCGATTTGCTATTGCAGTTGGCGACTTTGCCATCAACAGAGAAGACGACCTCATCTTCATCGCGACATATGACTACGAGGACAAGGTGTGGGCAAGACTCGGTGACGGCGACCTACCGGGTGTGCCTACAGCTGTTGAAGCGGACGACAAGGACATCGACAACGTCTTCATAGCCGGTAGACGCACTGGCAGCAATGAGACCTACGTGTACAACTACGAAGGCGAAACCTTCACTGACATCTCCGACGGCATGTTCGAGGGGACTGGTAGAATACACCGCCTCGAGTTCTTGCCTGTCGAAGAGGAGGGAGACCGTGATGACGACGGTTTCATTGAGAACGACAGGATACTGTATGCTACTGGTGACATCACCTTGCGCGGTGTCGGTCGCGTCTCGTCGGCCATGTATGACGGTCGTGAATGGCATCCACATCTTCAGACCTTCAACTCAGACGGAAGCACAGGAGCACTGGCCTCGATTATGTACTCGTCTGACTTCTCGTTTACTGCACGAGGTGAGTATGATGGTCAAGGTAGACGTTCGTGCTCAATATATCTATAGACTTGCTCGCTCTGGGTATTATCATCTTGATCTCTATAGCCCTCGGCTTGGGTGTAGTGTTGCTTCTCGCGCTGATCGCCATCCTTGTGTCACTTTGGGAACGTCGCGGAGAGTCGCGTCCAATCCTGCTCGAGAATGACGAGAAAGATGAAAACGTTCGCCCATCGTCACTGCTGGAGAACATCAACCAGGCTACGACCAACATAGCTAGAGGATCAGCAACCAACGCACAGGCACTAGCACCGACGCCTATCATCAAACTGAATGATGAGGAGACGGAAAAAGGACCGAACGAGAAAATCACGGACAATGAGCTCAGCGGCGCAGATGACAGCTTTGACAGGTCTTACTCTACGAATGCATCTACATCAGATCAGCCACCTCAGTTGCCACCAGCTGATCTCAATAACGGCGTCGGGTATAGATGCTATGCCAGATATGACTTTGCTGGCGATCAGCAAGGCGAGCTGCCTCTGATCGTTGGTCAACAGGTCCAAGTACTCAACGATAGCGACCAAGAGTGGTTCTTTGTTCGCGACCCTGCATCCACCCAAGAAGGTGTTGTGCCTTCTTCATATCTCTTCTGACGAACTCCAAACGATAGCAATTCATAGGCAAATGTAGTGTATTACATGTTTAATTATAGTCTTATCCAAGTATTGTATATAGTAATCTAATTTATTGCGAAAATCTACGAATAAGTTAGCTAAGTCATGTGAATGATTAGCCAGGCTACTCACATTGTCTGAGTCAGACCACTTGTCTTGATTATCAGACACCTTGGCTCTCTTCTCGAGATACAACGGCTCGCCAGTCGCTTCGCTGGTGATAGGCATCCAGTCATCGCCACTAACTCTCTTGAACCACTTAACTCTCGACTGATCGTATACTTTATTCTGACTGCGACGCTCTCTCTGTGCTTGCTCGAGATAGTTCTTAAACTCATCAGCTTTGTTCGCGTTGCCCTCCTCGAGCGCTCGCTGATCAGGTCTGCGTCTTGTATCCGTAGGAGGCAGGATCTTCTCGTTCACCATCTCGTTCAGTCCAACAGCATACTTAGAGAATCCGTAGTAATCCTGACAGTCTGGAGGGAATTGATTGTTGGACTCCCACAATTGTTGGAATCTATCAGTCGATTTCCCTTCATCGTCTACCAGATGTCTGACAAAGTTTTGCGACCATCTTCCACTCAGCTTGCACAGACGCGTCTTCTCCTTGTCGTCGATGAACCCTTCAACGTAGCCTCGAGATGCCTCTCCACCGAAGAAGCTACCTTCTTTGAAAGCAATGGTGGATGATTCACCAGTCTTCTCATTCTTGATGTCGAGGTCTCCTGTGTGCTCTAAGTAAGGTGAGGACATGACCAAATTTCTAATGAAAGAGCTTGGTTTGCGCCTGGGCGTTGCGAGTTAGCTGGAAACGTCACGCTAGAAACACCCACCATGTGTACACATCGCCAGTTGATTTGATGGTGAGCTTAGCATTACCGATAGGGATTATTTCCATACTCTTTCCCCAGAACTTCTGCTTGACGCCGGATGTAGCGACGAAAGTCCAGTCGTCACCCTGCGCGTAAGCAGCTACTAACGGAGGATGATGGGTGACCTTTTCGCTGAAGAAGGCGAAGCGAGGAGTGATGAATTCGTACGTTTCGCCGAGAAGCGGGTTGAACGGTTTCCTAGTCGAGCGGAACTGAGTGCAAGAGTAGCTCGAGACGCAGAAAGCGGCAATGCACGCCATCCTCTCCACGCTGCTCTTCGCCTTGATTGCCTTATCGATTAGCTCCACATACTCGAAATCTTCAGCGACCTTCTGGAGCAGCGAGAGGGGCTCGTTGAAGCTGACGGGGAAGGAGATAGTAGTGAGATCCTTACCCACGTTTTTCTTCAAGACGCCGAGTAAACCAATTTCCTAAAATCCACGTCAGAGTCCTGAATGCGACGAAAGCAAGACAGCGTACATCACCTGAAATCGGAGCGGGCAGCTGCTGCCGCCGAGGTAGCTGCATCAAGCCATATTTGGTCTTCACTTCACCACCGGCAGCTTCGATGCCGTCGTATACGCCCTCCTTATCCACGTCGTCCTCGTCGTCTTGTACATCATCATTGCCGTCATCCTCCTCGTCGGCGTCTTCGAGATCGTATGCTTCGCCAAACGTGTCCTGAGCATCATAGAACTCAAAGTCGTTGACTGAGGATGTACGCGATGGAGCATAACGAGACGCGGATGCATTGTTGAATGTCCTCGAGTTGATGGTGTCGAATTGTTGGGTGTGGTAGTTGTAGAGCTCTTGCTGCAGCGATCTCAATTCCTTGGTAGAATCTAGCATGCGCTCGTATATGGCATCGTACGCTCTCGGATTGTGCACTGACTCGAACAGGTCCTCGTTGGAAGAGTTTGGTTTTGGTGATTTGTGGAAGATGTTGAGCAGGCTTCCTTGGTGGCTGCTCGATGAGTGCAGTTGCTCACGCGACCGCGAGCTAGGTGGAGTGCGTACTTGATTTTGGCCATTCTTGAGGTTAGATAGATCGAATTCCAGCAAATCGATCAGCTATTAGGGATATGAGAACATGAACTTTTACGATCATCAATCCCTACCTTAATTGTTCTATTAATATTCTCGATCGGAGTGTTCTGCGCGTGCTCAGCCACAGTCTCGAGAGGCACGGCAGTAGCAGGGGTGGTGGGGTCGAGGAAGATGTGCAGAGTCTTCATCCACGTGATGTACTCCTCTCCTGTAGTGAATTTGATGTGCCATGTCGACGTACCGCCGTCGATTGTGACTGTGCGACGGTTGCTATGGGAGAGCCACACGCTGGAACGAAGATTAACGTGATCTCTGACGGTATCGGTTTTGGTAACGGCGTAGGTGAGGACACCGGAGGACTGGGATTTCGGTGAGCTCGGAGTAATTAGCGATGCGGTGCTCTAACTCACGTAGAGACGGAAGTAGCGTCTAGCGAAGCCTGTGTGTGGGTTATTAGCAAGTCAATTAGTGTAGCTGCTGCTAAACTCACCCTGCATCTTCTTCTGTTTCTTCTTGAGCAAACTGGATCCGCGTCAGTCGCAGCGCAAACAGCGAGTGTTGGGCTCACTTTCCCTCTAGGATTACACTCCCAGTATTGAAATCATGTATCGTAGACATCCTGTGATGCGATGCACGCGACATTTCCTTTTCTGTGTCTTGATGATGACAGTTGCAGCACAAAAGATGAGCTGATAAATACGAGTGTATAGAAATAGTACAAGCAATCTCAAGTCTCTGAACTGCAGCCACGGCAACCTGTAATTGTTCTTAGCCATTACTGCGCTTGTACCGCGTCATACTCACCACAATGCACGCATTCGAACGTCTGCCCATCCTTCAAGTGCGCTTTAGGCACTCGGCAAATACACGTCGATCCTTCGTAGTTCATGTCCTTTTGGGCGCTGTCAGTCGAGTCATCACGACGACTGAAGACCACCCACTCTACTCTGAATGCAGCGCGTGCAGCACAGCTTCTCGTAGCCTTGCTTCTTCCACTTGGCGATTAGGCTGGAAATATGATTAGCTACATGCTTAGTTACATACTACACCCACTTGGCATCAGCGTAGCCCTGCTTCAGAAGCCAGTCGTAGAGTTCCTGTGATATTGGGTTTATTGAAGCTCAATCAAGGTAAGTAAACCCACCTTGGATATCTGCTTGCGCTTGTAGTAGAGGTCGTAGATATCTTGTAACCGTCAGCGTCGACCAGCCAACAACGAAGACACCCACATCTCGATCTGGTATGCGATATTCTCATCACAGGCCACAGCGTCTCATTCTTGCGCTTTCCGTCAATGGACTCTGCCTCGACGTCACGCATCTTGCGAGTATAATCTGTGTGGCTCCATGTGAGCAGCTATACAGGCGCATAAGGATGCTTACCCACCTTCCAATATCTGCTCAATAGCCTCAAAGCCTTCCGGCGGCTGCTTCGTACGTTGTGTCCTTATCTTTGGCATTTGAGATGACTGAAGTGACGAAAGATGAGATTTGCTCGGGAGAAGGATGTATGAGAGGGTCAAAGACATGTATTTAGAATTGTATGATAGTAATAAATTAGCGTCTACGAGCTGGCGCACTTGGTGTCCATTCCTGCGTCTTGCCCGTACCTGGTGCGAATTCGCTAGTGTGAGCGCGCAGCTTAGCTTCTTCCTGCTGCCGCTGATGCATTTCATTAGCTCCGAAGCCGTGTTTGCGCTCTTCCACGTGTTCCTGTGTCTCTGAGGGCGTTCTACCAGTTTCCTGGGTTTCGGCAACCGGTTCAAACGCTTCCAATGGATTCCTCGAATAGTGATCTCTAGCTTTGGCACGTTCTGCTCT
Source organism: Wallemia hederae (assembly GCA_004918325.1). Lineage (NCBI taxonomy): Eukaryota > Fungi > Basidiomycota > Wallemiomycetes > Wallemiales > Wallemiaceae > Wallemia > Wallemia hederae. Next base: position 22,730 of record SPNW01000089.1, read on the forward strand.
CTCATGCTGCTTGATCATCTCCTCATCTGCTATCTCGGCCGTCGCTGGTGCCTGCAATCTCTGGGCAGCGAAAGCAGCCTCGATGCGAGCTGCGTTCTGTTGTGTGCGCTGTATCCTCAGCAGATCCTTCTCCAGTTCCTTGTATTAGCCTCGTCAGACTGTAACACCTTCGCTGTCATTGGCTACCCACTTGGATCGTCGGTGGCTCGAATCGTGTATGCCTCAGCCACGCCTTCCATTGAGCTGTGATGGCATGAGAATAGAGCTGGTATACAACGTCGCTCCCACAACTCACCGGGCATCTCTTTACCTACCAACGCCCAATCAACATGGCTCGGATACTTGACTGATCTCCTCGGACGCAGCTTGAAATCCGTCGTAGGCGGATGCTCGTAGTATTTGTTACCTGGAGATCTATAAGCACATTGTACTCATCCGCTTATCGCTGTGTACTCACCTTCGAGATCGTATCCGACAAAATACTTGTCGCTCTATCGCCACTATCAGCGCAGTCTTTGAATGATGAATAACTCACTGGCTTCGGTATCTTCTCCCAAAGATACCGGAAAACTCCTCTGCGTGCTGAACTTTGCAACATGGATGTTGAAGTACAGAAGCTTCTTTCCTCAAGACTACGAACACCAAACATATGATGATAAGGAGAGCAGTCGCAGGCGGATCCAGATCATTCGCCACGACGTCGACGCTGCTAGAGAAGCGTCTGCCATCTCCCAACGCAGAGAAGGAAGCTGAGCGCGAAGCTTATCGGCGCGAGCTGGACCAGCAGGTGAACCGGCAAGAGGAGGCAGCCAAGAGTGCCAAAGACAGTCACCCAACGCTTCCCTATCTCCCTAGAGCCCTGGGCGTAGTAGACAGACCGTCATCCAGCGAAGAGAGTTGGACAGAGCGATCCAAGTCATATTTCACAGAGACTAAGCTGGAGGAGCGTAGACGATCATTGTGAGAATGCAGCGAACACTTCAAACCAGTCTGACTCAGCTTCTAGACTGAAGGAATCGCGGAATGCGTACTACGCTGACTTGAAACTGATCCAAGAGCACGGTGGAAAGACGTGGATAGCACCTCCATCGCTCATACAACACCAGCGCGCTCTCTATTTCCCTGATATCAAAGGCACTGTACTGAAAGATGGTCGGACAAAGCAACACACCAGCGATCTCCTGCCGGGAAAGATCTCACTGGTGTCTATAATGAGCACCCGCATCGGACAGGAACATGCCAAGTCATGGTCTGATCCAATCCTAGACGCTTACGCTGAAAATCCAGATTTCCAATACATACAGGTGAGTAGTCTTCTTGAAAAGTAGTAAAGCAGCTCAATAAACAATACCAGATCAATTCACAGAGCAATCCGCTTAAAAATTGGCTCGTCAGTCTCACGCTCAACAACCTGCGTCGCCAAGTTCCATCAAAACAACAAGACAAGTACCTTCTCAGCTCGCAGTCGCTGGAGAATGAGAGGGAGCATCTCGCGTTTGACAACCAGTACGCGGCTTATGTATACCTCGTAGACCAGGACGTCAAGATACGCTGGGCGGGTGCTGCATTCGCTCAGCAAAGAGAGATCGACGCTGGTGTTAAGTGCGTGGGCGAGTTGCTCAATCGGTTACATGGAAAGTGAACAATGCATGCATTACTATAGATTCGTTTTGTGTAGCTTCTTTGATATACTGTGCGAGTCTGAGTCACTGTCTTCCTGACTTTGTTCCTCTTGACTCTCCTCCTCACTATCCTCCTCCTCCTCCTCTTCTTCTTCTTCACTGCTGTCCTCCTCTTCCTCGCTCTCCTCAACCCAGTTCTGGTGGTTGGGGTTGGCCTGTAAAAGATCATCGTCTTCATCGTCCTGCTGTCTCGCTTCTTCGTATTCGCGCTGCTCGTCGGCCATGATGCGCTCCTGCTCTGCAATAATCTCCTCGCTGTTCTTGCACTTAGAATATCTTTCTAACAGGCCACCGTTGACCTTCAAAAAGGAGTGTCCCCAGCTGAATTTGGACAACAATGTTTCACCATACTCGTCGAAACCAGTGAGGTAGAAAGTAGCAGCGAGGGCCTCTACGCAGTTGAGTCTCCAAGGTTTACCGTAGTTGACTGGGTTAGTGGCGATAAGATATGGAAGAAGACGCTCGTGCGGACTCTTGATTCTACCCCAAGGTATCTCATCCAATCTGGCCCACGAGCATTCAACGACAGCAGCGCCGTTAGCAGCGACTATGTCTCTGTCTCCTGGATTGACTGTCTGTGTTCCTTTTGGACTGCCTTATGCATTAACCAAGATATCGATGATGGTCTTCTTACTCACGATAAGACGATACCTCTGAATCTCTGCCCTACTTTCATGTCCCGTATCAGACCCTGGCGCGAGAGCTTCTTGCCTGAGCATCTGCGTGGATCGCAGTGGTTGAAATCCCACATGGCGACGGGTACACCAACTTTTGCAGTTACCTCATCAATCTTCTCCTCTCGCCTGCTCTTGATTCCCGAGGGAGCATCGTCTATGGCTGAGTCTGGCCTCTCTCCTAGCTCGAAGACCTTGTACTCGTAACGCTTGTTTCTCTGTGGCTTCGGCATCGTGTTGGTAGTTGGTGAGCAAGGAGAGATTGGACTGGAGATAAGAGATAAGAGGCTGTAAATCACTACTGATGCTGAACAGACATTTCTATTGTCTCTCGATATCGCAGCGATCGACTGTGTCTAATCGAGAAGCTCTGGCTCAGACGCAGCGCAGATGCAGCGCGAGGGACAGGAGATGCACGAGAGATGAATAGACTGCGATAGAGATGCTCATAATACCCTTAAAAACCTGGTACCTGATGATGTTTATTGAGGAATTTATTTGCTCCCTTGCACAAGCTCGACGATGGCTACGAGCAGTGAATTCTATGATTTAATGAACGAATTTGGTGATGGCAAGGTTCTCGAAGGACAGGAGAAGCAGCCATCTCTGTCCGACGCTCACTTCAAGCCTTTGGAGCCCATATCATCCTACTCCCAGCCGCATCCACCACCACCGCAGCAATTCCAGCACGCGGAGCACCCGGCAATAAACTACAATCAAATGGCTACGATGGATAGCTACTACGCTTCTCAGTACTCGCAATCAACCGAGCAAAGCGACATGGATGTGAGTGTCTCGATTAGGGAACTCCCATACAATGCTCACGCTTCCCATCAGCTACTTCTTACCCCTTTTCTTTCTCCTGCTATCACACCCCAGTCTGTCTTCTCGCAGCCGCGGCCGACGCCGTCTCTCACCGACGATAGCGGCAGCATCGCACAGGCTGATTTCTTCAGTCCGCTGACGTCGCCAGCATTGATGCCTACGCGACCCGAGTACTGCTCGCCGCATCTCGGCCCACAGCTTTCGTCCTCGGCCACCAACTCGCCCAACACTTTCACCACACAGAACAATCACCAGCGGACAGGCTCCCACGCTGGCAGGAGAGGCGCTACGTCTGAGGCTAAAGCTAACAAGGTCAGACCCTCGCCAGTCATGAAACCTGTGTCCTCCAAACTGCGAAAGAGCTCCATCAAACAGGAAGAAAACACGGGATCATCCGATAACTCTCTTTCACCAATCAATCTCGACCTCGATGCAGCTGCTATGCCTCCACCACCTCCTCCGCCTACTTCAACTTCAACTTCGACTTCGGCTCCCGCGTCTGCTTCTACTTCACAACAGACTGTCGATGCAACCAAATTGGCTCCAGTGACACCAGCTTCTATCATGAACATGAGCAGTAGTAGCGGCGCCAACTTCGGCTCTGCAACGGAATCGACACATTCAAGTGGCACGGCTACACCTTCCTCTCATAATTATGTGCACGCAAGCCCGTCCCTTACTCCAATTATTCCAGGCATGAACATGACACCGAGGGATTTCGCCAGCTTGTCTCTACAAGCTGACTCCAACTACGCCAATATACTCACAGGCAGGAGCACCAACCCGAAGCTTATAGAATTGGCACAGACGGAAGTACAGGACAATGGGAGTAAGCGCATGTCGCACAAGGTGGCGGAACAGAGGAGAAGAGATTCTCTCAAGCACTCATTCGACGATCTCAGAGGCTTGCTGCCGCCCGTCGTCGACGACGACGATACTGGCGGGCTGAGTGAAGGTAGACTAGATCTGCGATTGGAAATGAAAGATATAGATTCAGCTCAGATCAACAAAGGTGTATCCAAGGTAGTCCTCCTGAAGCTTGCGAACGACTACATCAGTATCCTGAACCATCGTGTTGGTAGACGAGACAATATTATCGCAGGACTCCGAAATGAGGTGGCTGAATTGAGAGGCGCCACTGCATCGCAAGAGGAGAACAACTCTTTCTTGCATCAGATCGACGGCGTCGAGCATGAGATTCAACAGGCTGCACTCCAAGCTCTCGGTGGAGAGGGTCAGCAGAGGAGGTTGTCTGCTTCTGATGCTTCTAATCAGAAGAGTGGCCTCGGTAGAGGTAAGGGAAGGATAAGAGGAGCTAACAAAGCCGCCAAACAGTACCTCCATCAAGCCACGCAAGAGAAGTCGCAGCAGAAATAAGCTCCCGCTTAACCTCTCTTAGGATTTTCATCTCGTTTCAGCTCTCCTACATTACTTTACTTTCGTCGTAGAATGTTTCTTCTGTAAAAATACATGTTTTAGTGTTGTCTTTCGTACCTTGCCATTTTAACCTCTTGCACGCATGCTCTGTCTATCCTGTTACTATTAACGTCACAAAAAGTTCAATCAAACGGGATTGAAACGTTAGTGTGCATGTGCTTGTGGGCTTGTACAATTCAGAAATTCGACAAAATGAATGTAACTGGCTTTATAAGTCAGATGAGTGGTTTTATCAATTAGTTCGTCTAGCAGCTTCTTGGTTAGAGACTGCCATCTCGGAGATGCACAAGCCATAGAAGTACAGCTGCTGATGTATGGCAAACGCTTCTTATCTGTCTCTTCATATCTCGACATACCGCTAAGTCAGCACGTCGGAACAAGGGGGTAACTTACTTTCGGGAGGGATCACCGTTAGACTTGGGACGGAAAGGGGACAAGCTTCTGCGTCTGGCTAGTGCTGGTGATGAATTGAATGCATTTGATCCGCATTTCTCAATGCTCAGCTCATTTGGATCGTTCGTTGCTATCTGCGGACCACTCAGCTTAACAGCTGGAGATGAGGACACACGAATCCTTAGTATGGTCAAAGTGTAATCACTCGCTATTGCTATCGCTACCAACCACGTCTCCCTATTGCGGCTTGAGCTAGCAGCACCTTCGGAGTATCTTTGGCATCTTACCTTGGCTCTTCAGGAAGCAGGGCAAGCGCGTACGATCCTAGCACACTACAACGCCATTGGATTATTCAATGATCAAGCTATGACCTCCCTGACCCAGCTGATGACGACTCAAGGCCGCCGCAGAATGCCTTATCACAGTGTCGACCGCAAGACTAGCTTAGCACGGGAGCTGTGCAATAATGGGAGCTCTATCGCTCTCCAAATCTGGAAGTGATACTCTTGCTGTTTCTGATACTCCAGCCCTCCCACCAACACGCGGTGCGAGTCAGTCGGTCTGTTCATCTCTGTCATCGTGCTCGAGAGGGTCTACCTCCTTGTACGTCGTCAGAGCTTTTCAGAAATCAGCTTCGCAGAGCGTCCACGTCATTGTACGCGTCTTTGCGGCTTCGCTTCTTCGCGTCTTCACTTCTTCGCGTCTTGGATAATCATCTGATGTGATAATATCCAAGGCAATCTAGACAGACGGTGCAATTAGAACATTTTAGGCAAGAAAGCCAAATAAAGCGGGAAAAACACCACCTACTTCTCTCTCTGCTCTTATGCTTGTGTCACAATCTCAACTCAATCGGCGAAATTCACTAAACTTGCCATTTTGGACTAAGTGACGCAGCACTAGCGCCATTTTAGCGCGACTTTAGCATCACTATCGCCGTGGAATGTGATTCAGCAATTTTAGTGCGCTTTGGCCACAGTATAAATAGCGTGAGAACCATTTTCACCTCTTTACCATGGCCGGCCATCATCAAGATATAGCGCTCCTCAAGACTCCACTATTCAATCAACAATCAACAATCAACTTCTTATTTATTTACTGCGTTATATGTATCTTACCTCTCACCACAGCTCTCCCAGCATACGCATCTTTTCGGACTCGCAAGTACTCGCAAGGCATTAGGCATAGCAAGAGCCCAGTCAAGACTGATATACGAGACGGATCGCTTATGGATTTAGTGAGTACTCGCTATCTTCCTTTAAGCTTTCTGACTTGTCTTGCAGACTTCTTCTCTTCGGTTTCTTCTTCTCGGTTTCTTCTCGGTTTCTTCTCGGTTTCTTCTCGGTTTCTTCTCGGCTTCTTCTCGGTTTCTCACCCCGGCTTCTTCACTTCGGGCTCTCGACTTCGAGCTCTTTACTTGGACTCTTCAAGTCGGACTCTCGACTTCGAGCTCTTCTCTTCGGGATCTTCTCTTCGGGCTCTTCTCTTCGGGCTCTTCTCTTCGGGCTCTTCTCTTCGGGCTCTTCTCTTCGGGCTCTTCTCTTCGGGCTCTTCTCTTCGGGCTCTTCTC
>SPNW01000090.1:0-27755 GCA_004918325.1 Wallemia hederae
GTCAGGAAACGCACGCCATTCAAATCAGAGTCACACATAAATGCAAAACCACTCAGAAGAAGTATAGATGGGCGCAGTTTTACTTTGTATCGCTTTAACTATATATTTGATTTTACTACTACTACTTAGAAGTAAGACTGGCTTGAATAACGCGGAAGAGTTCACATATGTGATTGATATAATTTTTTCTCACTTAACGAACTTGCTATTTTACAAATTACAGCACTAAATCTCTGGAATTTCGGGCGATTTTGCGGCAAGATTCAAGCCGCGATGGAGATGGTATATTTTGCAAATAAAGGGATTAGGCCGTGTAGTAGCATTAATGACGGCTCAGAAAATGATTGTGGTACTTTTTGAATGCATCTTCCCACGTCCGAAGCCTGCACGACCATCTTCAACATCATGAGACGATTCGCGAAACACCGCAGACGTCAACTTTCTGACTGAAGTAAGGCAATAACACTCAACCTAAAATCTGCACACACTGCACAAACTCAAACACTTTTAGGAGGGACGGGTGTAAATATATGGTCAAAGTCAAAGCGAAGAAGTAGTAATTGTACAATTTCGTAGCGAGTGTGGGTGTTGTGTTGAGTGTTGCGATCGAGTGTCCATGCACAGCCGTGAGTCTAGTAGTGTCCGATTGATTTGTTTAGTGTTATGTGTGTTTGTTTTGTGATATGATAATGAAAAGTGATATACTGTCCGATAGAGTATGGGGGGAAAGCAAACACGCTTCTCCGAGTGAAGCGTGTTAGCGATAACGGCCAAGGGGGGTAAGGCCGATGAGTGAGTGAAACTGGGATATGGGAAAAAAGGTTAAAAGAAGAAAAAGAAAAACTGTTCGAGTTGCGGATGTCCCATCCTAAATATAGCAAACAGGTTTTTACCACTGGAAGGCCTCAGCGAAGAAGTCGATGAGGTTATCCTCCTCCCTGTAGTCCTTGTCGGCGTAGACGTAGCAGTACTGCTGTCTGTAGTCCATAGCTTCGTGGACCTGAATGTCGTCAGTCAAGAAACCGAAGCTCATGGTGTCATTGAGAGTAGCGACTCCGGTGCCCTCTTGCGTGGTGTAGTTATGGAATGTGAAACCGCCATATGCGTACATTCTGTTTTCTGGGTCTCTGTCTTGCCACATCGCGTATACTCTGTCGACGTTGGCATGGTGCAAGAAGAAGAGAGGATCATTTGGAGAAGCGTTAGCTCCGTAGTTTGCACTCTCGTCTGACTCGAATGAAGGACACCATGATGGTGCCTGATATTCGATTATGGTCGCCATATCACCACCGACCATACGATGAATAGCGCCGTGCATACCTGCGAAACCCATTGTGCCTTCCTCACCAGGAATCAGATGTGCTGCTTCATGAGGTGGAGCTCCTTCCATGTATCTGTGGAAGTCTTCGTACTTGTCAAAAGAAAGAACTTTCTCAACTTCCTCTGGTTTAATGAAGCGATCGAGCGGCTGTTCGGAGCCTTTTGGAAGGGTCTGAAGATTGCGTTGGAAGGTGTGAGGGAATGGGTACTCGATCTGATGGTTTGCCAATCCTCCGTTTGTCACTGCGAATGCGTCTACGATCACGTTAGTATGCAGTCAAAGGAATGAACAGTAATAACTAGACTTACGAACTGGAGAGCCGTCTTCGTGTGCTTCGTATGTACCATTCGTGCCGAGACCGACTTCAGGATCAGCGTCGAAGATGCTAGACTTGAAGATATCGTCACTGTTCCAATCCCAGGCCCAGAAAGGCATAGCGCCCTCATAGCCGCAAGCGCGCAGCTCTTGGTGGTAAGTGTACACATAGTGACGGTGCCAAGGAGGGAAACTTTTGTAGTCAGAAATGCAAGTGAAACGGAAATGAGATTTAACTCACGGAGCGGTGAAGTGAATAGCGTGTCCTGGGAACTGGTGCGTGTACCAGTTATCTTCGTATTGCGACGTTACCTGTGTCTCGTTCACCGTCGAAGGCTTATTGATCATGCACTGCAACGCAGAAATGTATTGTTTCCTGTGCTTGCGAGACATTTGACTCCACTCGGGACGTACTTCGTACCCATTAGGGCACTGCTCGCTAACGCCTTCCTTGACAGTTGGGAAAGCGGTCGTCTGGGATGCCATCAGCGCAGAGGCGGCGATAGAGAGAAGAGTAGTGAATTTCATTTTTGTGAGTGTGTGATATGTGTGGAAACTTATTTGGTTATCTGTTGTCTCTTTTTATCTTTTGTGTTGTACTTGCGTAGAAACCAAATTTCAGTTCAGCGGTTTCTTCAAAGTAGCGTGGGTGGTGTGACTAAACGAGTGTAATGTTATGCAGTGTGAGAATAGAGTCTCGGCTGTTTTCAGACTTGGTGATGGGAGATCGTGGTTGAAAGATATAGCGCGATTGGCGGAAGAAGATCCGAGCGCGGGACCAAGCGCAAAATGGAAATGACCGGGGTGGTTATGAGTAGCAGAGTAATTCATGCGCTATAAGATTGGTACAGCCGTCACTGCATTTCTAACACAACCAGGCTGTCGGTAGCAATGAGCAAATTTTACACTTAGGTGGATGAAACAGAATTTGATACAGAGTTGAGGCACATTAGATAATCACAAAGAGAGATCAAGGTATACACACGCTCTCCGCAATCGACTCTAATATCGCCGAGGTGTACCTGACGACCCGCCAAGTTGACAGATAGCACTTGCGAGGTCCTCAAGAGCATGGTGCACACCACGCACCGCGTACAGCGGCAGTATCCGACAAACGAGACAGAATGTATGTAAGAAAAAGTGTGACAAAGCGAGTGTAAGAGTGGTAAGTAAGAGTGGTAAAAGTGTTCGATGAGTCCAGCGCGAGCAAGGTGTGCGTGCGTGCGTGAATATAGTGTGATGTTGATGATGTTGATGTGTGTGTGAGTGTGTGAAGAGAGGCGGGGGGGGGGGGAGTGGGTATATATCTGCCAAAGCAAAGCGCAGCAAAGTGCAGCAAAGTATAGCAAAGTAAAGCAATCCCGCAATCCCGTCAGCTCCCACCATCATTATCACCGCGGCCTCTATCAGCCTGTTCCGAGATATGAGAGAACGGCGGTAATTGAAAGATAGGGTTGATGTGTTCCTCGGGTATGGGATTGGGATGGCTAGAGGAGATATTAATATTGATAGTGCGCTCCGCGAGGTCATTCGCCTGCGAAGACTGTTGAGAAGCGTGTGGCGGCGGGTGTAAGTAATGATGAGAGAGATGCGGTGATGATTGAGTGGTACGGAACGACGATAAAGACGATTGAGAATGTTGGCGATGTATGGCATGATGTGGACCCGGATCGCTATGTTCAGTTGCGAATGACAGTCTACTTAGACTCAACGAACTGCGTTGATCGGCATCATACGATGACATGGAATGATCATCGTCGTCATTCCGCCGCCTTGCTTTACTGCGCGCGAGCGTGAGTTCCTCAGAGACGCGCAGGCCGGTCTCCGAATGAGAGCGACTGCCGCTGCGCGAGCGCGACGCGGGTAGCGGGAGTGGTAGTGGTGGGGAGAGGGGTGAGGAGAGTGGGTCTAAGTGTTGAGGAGAGCGAGGTAGATGCATATTGATAGCGTGTGCATGAGAATTTGATGACGCGTGAGTAGTGCTTGTCATATGTGACGGCCTCCGCGACTGTGATGTAGGCACCGCCTGCGGCTGCATGTGCGGGTGCGCGTTCTTGATACTGTCGTGCACGACCTCCTTTCCCATGCTCTTCTGTTTGTTGAGGACGGCGCGTGCGCGTTCGCGCTGCGCTGTCAGCATCTCCTCCCGTCGGCGTTTCTCTGCCTCCTTGGCTGCCTTTTTTGCGTCTTTGGGGTTGAGTAGGTCTGGAAGGTGTTGTTGGTGTTGTTGGTGTTGTTGGTGTTGTTGGTGTTGTTGTTGAGGGTGTGCATTGTGAGCCTGCGCGGCATGACTTGTCTCGCCAGCGCCTGCCACACCACCACTTCCACCCGCGAACACTCCACCGAGCCAGCGCGCGGCCTTGTTCGACCTATGCGACGTGCTCTGTGGCTGCTGCTGCGCACCCACACCCACGCTCTCCAGCGACGGCGACTTACGGTGCACCTTGTGCAGGGTGCTATCAAGGCTTGCTGTAGACGAAGCGTTGTGAAGGGCGTGTTCTCGCGTTGTAGCGTTAGATGAGCTAGCGCAGAAGCTGGGCTCCTCGAGGCTGTACTTGCTGTCATTAGCGTATCCCTGATTAACATACAGTACGCTGCTGCCGTTGGTCGACGAGCTCGCGAATGAGTCGTAGCGTTTATGCGACGGATCCGAGCAGAAAGAGGAGTGACGGTTGTTTGAGGTGGCACCGCTGCTGTGACTGTATGAGGGAGACGCGATGGCGAGCTCGGCGGAATGCGGCGGCAGCGTGTTGGGCGGTACGGCGTATGGCTGGTGTTGTATAACGAGTGGTGGAGGCGCTTTGCGCGCTTGACGGAAGTGCGGATGCGTCGTGTCCACCCGACTGCATATCTCCGTGTAGTAGGGCGACGCGAAGCAGCCCATGCTGTCTATTCTATTCTTGGGGTCAAAATGCAGGAGGTCGTGGATGAGTGAGATGAACTGGTGAGGAATTCTATGCGTGTCGAAGAAGTTTTCGAGGGATTGCGGGGGGAGCTAAGAGCAGGTGTGAGAGGAGTATGAGGCGCTGAAAACAATACTCACATTAGGAAACTGGAAGCCTATGGACGCTGCTAGCCGCAGCCCTTGCGGCCAGTCACCGCCGCCGAGGGGCTGGTGGGGAGCGGGGCTGCCGAGGACCTGGCAGATTTTGTATATCTGGTCAACCTCGCTCTGTCCGGGGAAGAGGGGCTTGAGGTTGACGATCTCGGCGAGGATGGTGCCGAGTGCCCAGAGGTCGACGGGAGCGCCGTAGTCTTTGGAGCGGAGGAGGACCTCTGGGGCACGGTACCAGCGTGTGCTGACGTACTCGGTGTACGGGGGCTTGCTGTCGCACTCCCTGGCCAAGCCAAAGTCAGCGAGCTTGACGATGACGGTGACGTCGCGCTCTACAGCGTTCGAGAGGGAGGGATAGTCAGTGAGACCAGTGGTGGTGATGAGGAGATTCTCAGGCTTCATGTCTCTATGGAAGTAGTTGGCGCTGTGTATGTGCGCGAGGCCCGCGACCGTCTGGCGGAAGAGGGAGGCGACGAGGCCTTGAGCGAGGGGGCGGCCGCGCCTGGACTTGGTGAGCTGGTAGAGGTTGCCCTCCATGGACTCGAACACAAAGTAGAGCTCGTTCGTGGACGGGTGCAAGAAGGCGTCATAGAGGGGGATAAGGTTTGGGTGCTGTGGTATGGCGAGGAGGGACTGAGAGGGGATGAGAGGGAGTACTCGGCCAGCGCTTCTCACTCACTTTCAGCTCCTTGAGCTTCTCGCACTCGCGCCAGTCTTTGAATGACTTTTTCATGCGTTTGATGGCTACGAGGTGCTTGGAAGCGTATTCCGGGCGGTTGTTGTTGCTGTGGGGAATGGTGAGCGTATTCTCAGGCCACAGCCACCGCCTCACATCTGCATCTGCGAAATCGGGGCTGCTGCACCCGTTTGCAGCCTGAGTTTGGGCGATTTCCATCCGACGAGGTAGACCTCCGCAAAGCTGCCTTCGCCGAGCGGCTTCACAATGTCGTAGACGCGTGGGGAATCATTGTGGGCCATACTCAATTCATGGGTGTGCGGGGTGGTGGTGGAGGGGAGTGAAGGAGGTCGCAGCGAGGAGGGTTGGGAGGATGGAGGGGGTGAAGGAGGAATGGTTTAGTCGTTTACAGCACTCAGACACTCTTTCTCCCGCCGTTTTCATCATCGTGAATCATCTATAAACAAAGTGTGGCATTACAATATGCAATATGCAAATGTTGTTTTTATGGCCCAGTCCTCCTAGTACTCCTAGTCCTCCTCACACGCTCCCCATGCTCCCCATGCTCCCATCAAACTCATCCTCGCTCTCCAGTCGAATGTGCTTGTGGTTCGTCGCGAGACTTCTCCGGACAAGATCATTGAGGTACCCGCTGTCCTGTCCACTCTCCGTCTTGCTCGCCTGGATGCGCGACCACCGCGTGCGGTTGAGTATGCTGATGCCGTACTTCATGGACACAGTCACCATGACGACGAGGAACGACGTGAATATGTAGAAGGCACTCCAGTGCTCTTCGAAGTGGTTCATCAAGTTCATACCAAGCAAGCCAGTGAAGAAGGATCCCAAGCCGAGCGCAGCTGTGACCACAGCGAGTTGAATTTCGAGGTGCAATAGTCTATTTCTCGTCGCAGCCATGACCAAGTCGATGTGTCGACTGGTGGATTGCAAGCGCGTGGTGAGCGCAGTAACAGCTGAGCAAAGAGTGCTGCTTTGCTTTAAGTACGCCTCAAGCAGCAACTCCACCTCGTCATCCTCGCCCTCGTTGCGTGGCTTACCAAAGTGCTTGGCTGTCAAGTACATAGCCGCCATGTCCTCCTCTTCGCGCAGAACCTCCTCAATGGCCTTGTGCATACCGCGCACCTTCCTGTTCGCCTTGTCTACGGCAGTGCTGAGGTCGAGCATGTCGAGCAGCTGGTCGTGCTCGATGCCCTTTGTGCGCAGTGTCTCGAGGAGGGTGTCAGTAGAGAGAGTGAGACTGGCGACGCGCTTCTCTAGCAGACTGAATGAGTGCATGAGTAGTGCCTCGAGTGCGCTGACAGCGTTTTGTCAGCCAAATTACCACATAAAACACCGCACCCACTTGAATTCAAAGGGATAAGAGCGCTTAGTGAAGTCATTCGTGGTCAGTCTGTTCTCCAGACTCAAGAGAATGGTGTGTATGATGTCTATCGTGCCCTGCGTCTGTCAGCAGCGAGTCCACCAATGAGAAGCCACACCAACGCACTGGATTATGGCCGATACCGACGTCGTTCTCGCCCCTGACGATGAGCAGCCTGTCTGACCTGACGATGCCTCTGATGCCCTCGCCGGTGTAGACGATGCAGCTGTCTCTGATGAGGATCGATGGCTCGTCGTCGGTGAGCGGGCTATCGAGGACGCGCAAGTCTCTGTAGGGGATGGAGGCAGATTTGCAGACCTGAGTCCTGCTAGAATTAGGCAGCTCGCTGGGCTGGAGAGATGGGAGGCTGTACAGCACCAGTTTGAGTGTGCTGTTCTTGCGTGGAGACTCCTCCGACGACGGGAGCTGTGGATAGGAGGGCGTGGGCGATGGCGCGGGTGCGAACGAATTCCTGAGCTGGCTGTGTTTGTCCATCGCTTACGAGATCATGGGCGTTTGGGAGCAACGAGGCTGTTGCGTCTGTTGATCACTCACCGCCATCTCGTAACAAATGTCAGCATTTCTGAAGCGCACGATTTCCGGGATGGGGAACAAGCAGGGCGGCAAGAGCTCAGACAACTCCTCCTCCCTCTCGCACGTACAGGTCCCCATCTCTGACGTAGACTGCCACGGCTGCACCAGCAGCTGCGACGTCGGCGACTTTGAGGATTTCCCCAAGAATCTCGACAGTCTGTGCTTTTTTGTGGTGTTGCTTGTTCTCTTACGCTTCTCCAGTCGATACCACGTCCAACATGCTCGGCTCATACAAGCCCTTCTCCAAGCAAGTCGTCATCTCCACCGGGAAGACCGACTGGGAGCACAACATCACCGACAACGAGCTCACCCTCGCCGGCATGCTCGACCGCACCCAGGACACCTTCAAGCTCAAGGACGACCCAGGCCTCATGCAGCGCATCATCGCTAAGAGGACGACGCAGCAGGTCCAGAAGGTCCAGCAGTCCACCAACAACCTCTCCAAGTGCGACGGCGTCTTCGATACCCGCACCGACGGCAACGGAACCATACAGATCCTCAACGGCTCACACATCTCGCCCTCCACCAAGAAGGACAGGGAGAGCGCGCTCGTCTTCCCCGACTACGTCCTCGCTGAGAACATCTGCGTCAACAGAGAGACAGCAGAAGACTTCTTCAAGTCTCACCTCGCAGTCAACCACCTCGTCGCGTCAGAGAAGGCCATCCGCACATACCCACTCCCCTACATCGCTACTGTGCTTATCTGCTCGCACAAGTCGAGAGACAAGAAGTGCGCAATCACTGCGCCTATCATCGAGCGAGAAATGACGAAATGCATCGAGGCAGAGGGCTGGAACGTCGACAAGCGCGGTGACACCATCTCCCTCGATCACTCACCCGTACAGCTCCCTCAAGGTGGCTTCTCCATGACTGCCACCCCGTACACCTCCCCACAGATCAAAGCATCCCCAGAGGAGACTGACACGACAAAGGACGTGAATGAGATCTCAGAGAGACTCAAGACCGTCAATGTCGAGGAAGGCAGCACCGTTGGTGTCTTCAAGGTGAGTCACGTCGGTGGACACAAGTTCGCAGGCAACGTCATCATACACTTCCCAACTGGTTCGAGTGTCTGCTACGGAAGGGTGTCTGCGCGCGAGGTGCCAGCCATTGTGAGTGTAGTGAAGTGTTGGTGTGGTGTGGTACACTTTTCTAACACTTCATTAGGTGCAACAGACAATTAAGCACGGTAAAGTGCTGCCAGAGCTCCTGCGCGGCGGTGGTAATATCTGCAGACGCGATGCCAGCAAGTCGCTCAGAGAGTTCAACTGATGGTGTACATCTGTCGACTAATCTGCTCAAGCATGCCTCAAGGACCACCCACACTCTCACACCTCCTCACACCAGACAATCATTCACTTCCGTCTAATACTCCTCTAACTCAGTTCATACAATAGACTTTCATTGCTAGATCCCTCCTGCTCCCGCACCGCATCCTTGATCTTGTGCATCGTGACTCTGTACACGTACCACCCGAGCACAGTCGACAGCACCATGCCGGCGACGATGCCCGAGATATCGAGAATCTTAGACGTGCTATCGAGTTCCTGGGTAGGATCCGAGAGCGCGAAGACGCGGGAACCGATAAAGACGTGCAGAAACAGTCTAGGCGTGCTCAACACGGTAGCGAGCAAGAACTGAGTGTACGAGAGCTTATCGCGGGGAATGAGGCTGAAGCCGAGGTTGCTGTACACCCACGGCGGCACTGGACACAGTCTAAGCAAGACGACGAGTGCGATGCCGCGTTCAGTGACCGCCTTGCTGATAGCCTGCCACTTGGTAGACTCAGAGAGAGTGCGCAGCCTGCGTCCGAGCACCTCAGTTGTCTGCAGATATCTGCTGAGTGTGAACACTGTGCTTGCGCCCGTCTACTGTGTGATTAGTGTGTCTGTTTGTAAGAAGGTGACGCAGGACGCACTATTGACCCGGCAGCCGCAGGCAGAATGCCGCGCGGGAAGCCATACACGAATCCACACACTGAGATTAGCATCCCGTACCCGATCAGTGGAGGGAACGACGCCACGACGAGACAGCCGACAAGCAGCAGCGAGCCGAACCGGAGCTGCTGGAGGTCGAGTGCCTTTGTGGCGATGTCTGTGGTTGTGTGTGAGTAACGGAATTGAGAACACTGTATTCTCCACTCACACCCAAATACCTTCTTCGGGCCCACGAACCAGAATACAAAACCAAATAGCTGATGCAGCCCGACTGCCACCCACAGCGCCACCTTGGACGACGTGCTCAATTCCCGGTACCAGTCTATCCCCTTCCCCAGCAGCGACCGCAGCTCGCCGTACTTGTGCGCGAGGTATGATGACATGGTGGTATCAGATAACGATAGGAATGTATTAGTGTGTTGCATAATGTATGTGCAAAATAAGTTATGAGGGTAAATTATAATAAGGAATTTGCGTAAATAATCCGTGCTTTGTATCTTGGATACCACCTTACAGCAGGTACCTGAACTGTGGATGGCGGTCGGCGTGCTCGCGCAGATCAAGTTTGAGATCGCGGTCGACGGGGCCATGCACGCGGTCGCGTCTGCCGTTCTCGTACCAGTAGTACACAGTCAGCAGCGCGCACATGACACACGCCAGTGCCATGAGACTGATCGAGATGGCGTAGCCTTTAGTGTAGTTGCTTGAATCTGGGAAGATCTTGGATCCGAGGACACTACCGCACTGCAAGGTGTATTAGCGAGCTATATTGCCTTTGTGTACCCCCACTCACCTGTCCAATGGCGTAGAATATGCCCATTCCACACGCCTTCTTGGTTTCAGAACCCAGATTGGTACCTACAAGCCATCCATTGATCATTGCCACAGAGGGGTAGACGCCCATGACGATCAGGAACACACCGGCGTACTTGGCGTGGTCGCTGTCTGAGCCTAGGAGGATACCATAACCAGCAACGCTGATTGCGGTGACAGCGACCATGAACGGACCTCTAATCTGCACGTAGTCACTCCAGAATGCCACAAAGATAGTGACAGCAGCAGCGACGACGTATGGTGGTACGACATACAGTTGTGCGTCTGCATTCGAGTATCCGATGCTCTTGACGATGCTTGGGAGGAAGACGCTAGTTGACGCGAGAGCGTTATTGAGACAGAAGTATATAGCGCCAGCCCAGTACACTTTCCAATCGAGCAGCGCCTGTACTATGTGCGCGCGGTTGATAGTGCCCTGCTCGTCTGTGTGTCCTACGCGCTGCATGATGCGGTCTCGCTCAGCGTCGCTGAACCACAGCGATGGTCTGTTCGGTCTGTCTGGGATGAGGAACAGTGTGAGTATCCCAAATAGACACGCCGGTACGCCCTCGATCAGGAACAAGATCCTGAAATGTGCGATGCTGGGATTATCGATGGTCTGTACGCCGTACGCGATAGCGCCAGAGAAAGCGCCAGCTATGGCAGCGACGCCGAACCAGAAAGAGATGCGGAGAGCGATCTGGCGCTTGGTGTAGAAGAGGGTGAGGTAGTATACGACGGGTGGAGCGAACAGGGCTTCAAAGTGACCGAGGAACCAGCGACATGCTGCTAGAGAAGAGAAGTTGAACGTCGTGGCTTCCAAACTGGCGCACAAGCCAAAAAGGAAGACATTTATGCTGATGTAGTGGTTGATGCGGAAAAACTTGCTCAGCAGAATAGCGAATGGCTGGGTGATGATGTAGCTGACGAAGAAGAGGGACACGACTGTGCCGTACTTGTCGCTGCCGCCGCGGGGGCTGCCGTCGAGGACGTCGCGCTGCAAGCCCTGGAGTTTCGCGTTGCCGATGCCCTGTCTGTCGAGCTGGGCGAAGAAGTAGTCGATAGTGAGGATAGGGAGGATAAGCAGGTCCAGTTTCCAGCGCAAGCGGGTGTCTGAGGTGCTGGAGCCATTCTCAGCGCTTGGATCGTGATCGCTGGAGTCTTTTTCGATGGCCATTACGTTATAGAATCCTTATAATTCTTATAGAAACAGTCTCCTATTCCCCTTCCGGTACCTGTAATTTCCGCGTTCTCGCTTGTGCGTCACAACGTCCGAGCAGCGCAGCCTTCTTGATAAACGATCACGACTGAAAAATGGAAAATACGCCGCACGACTCCGACAAGCGGCACACAAACGCCAGCGTGCTCGACTACTACGCCTACGTCGCAGAGACCGGCGAGGGCTCCTCCTCCTCCTCCCCGTCGTCCAACTACAGCGCCTCGTTTGACAGGGAGGCGTACGGCGACGGCTACGGCGACGGCTACAGCGCCGGCAACAGGCACGCCTCAGTCCTCGAGCGCATGGACAGCAACTCGTACACCCACCTCAACGTCTACGCCGCTAAGGGCGACGACGGCCCTGTCAAAGTCGGCAGCTACGACTACCGCGACATCTCCAGGCCCATCGACAGCGCGGCCAGTGCACACGCTGAGACAGACGCAGCGCACGCTCCTGCCCACGAGTTAGTGTCCCCGCTATCATCACGCCTCCCTCTCACAGATCACAGCCACTCCAGCCACTACACCAGCATCGGCGACATCCCCTCAGACGTGCTCCTCAAACGCCGAGGGAGCGCACTCAGCCAGATGTCCACCGCTGCCCTAAACGACACCCAGTCGCAGCATTCACCGAAAAGTTTCACCTCAGACAGCACAATCGACCTCCCTTCCCCCACAGACAACACCGACCCCATGTCCATTACCCGTGACATGCCCCTCCCCAACGCTTTCTCCTCTGCTGCCACTTTCTCCGGCGCCAACAGCTCCGCTGACCGCATTATGCGCACCGCAGAAGCCATGAACGCCTTGGCTAAGGCTGCCAGTGGGCTGCAGGTGTGGCTGAGGTGTGTCGGAGGTGAAAACAGACCGCGTGGCTTCAGTCCTCCGCCTCTCCTCAACCACAGCCAGCGATACAAGAGAGAACAGACGCTGTCCCCGGCACTGTCCCTCTCCCTCAATCAAATGCCCACCTCTGCCAGCGCTCCGAGCGTGCACTCTACTAACGCGCAGGTCAGCAGTAGCCCATACATGAACACCCCCGTCGTGCCCTTCCTCCACGACCGCCAGCACAGCACTGCGTCTTTTGCAACCAACTCAACCTTCCCTATGCGCCCAGGGAGTGACGTCAATGTCGCGCACGACCTCACCACCAAGACAGCCGCCCTCGGGCTGAACGACAGCCCGCCAGACAAGATCCCAGAACACCTGCCGTACCCTGGCGCGGCGATGCTCAAGAAGACGGGCAGCACCAATAGCGGCGTCAGCACGCCCAAGAGCTCTGGCAAGGCCAGTCGAGCGGCTGGCTTCTTCGCGAACCTGGGCAGACGAACGAGCGCCAAGTCCCCGCCCAAGAAGCTGCACATAGGACACCCTTCGCCGATCAGCAAGGATTTAGACCTACCGTCGAGCATCTCGTCTATATCGCCACCCCTGTACACGACCACACCCGGCACAACGCCGCCCATCAGTCCGAACCGCAGTGAGGACTACGCGAACGAGCCACCAACAGCGCCAGCATCTACGACATCCTTCAGCGGTAAAGACAACAAGGAGGTCACAGTACCCGCACGACACTCGTCACATAAGAAGGGCAGTCGACACGCCTCCACATCGCACATCAACCTCGATGGCCTGGACAGGACACCGAGTGGACCACGCGCTAAGCCTGGCAAGTCACGCAATAGCAGCATATTCAACCTCAGCCACGTACTCAACCCAGAGCCATTCCCTGGCCTCGCGAATTTGAAACCACCGTCTAAATACGACTTGCGAGCTAGTACACCCGCACCGCTGAGGCAGTCGAGTAAGAAGGAAGCAGGTGAAGATCTCTCACCCGCTTTCAAAGCCAGCTTGAGCAGACTTGAGAATCTGCTCCCGCAGGCTGCTAAATCTGATCTCAAATCGCATCTCAAGAAGGGTGAGTGAAGGTGTTCTTATGCGACTCACTAGCTAATCACACAATACAGCTAACGGCGATGAAATGCGCGCTGTTGGCACATACATTGAGTCACAGCGTACATAATTAATACTCATAGCGTTCTCTATCGCAATATTTATTCACATTTACACTAGTACCATTGTTATTTTCCATTGTATAAGAGTTTGCATGAACGTAGTTATTAAGAGTACAATGGTGTGTCACTGCGAGTACCTTGACGCCTGCGACGACTTGTCGCCTGCGATTGACCGCAAGTGGGATATCTCTGACTCGGAAGTCGACATGGTTTGGATGCCTAGAGTGGGTGAGTTGGGCTTGCTTTGAGTGTACTTTGCTGTCAGCAAACCCACCTATGCTCTCAGCTTTGATTGCTAGCGATTTGTCATTGGTCAAGAGCAAGACAATCGCTTTGGATGCAAGTTCAGCAGCGCAGCCGATAATCCTGTCCTGTAAGGCTGTGAGAATGTTCTGTACTAACGACACCTCCACCAACATCATTCTCCTGCGCTGCGTCAGCAAATACAGCGAATACCATTCCACACCCACCGCATTCACTAAGCTGCTCCTCTCAAACTTGACAAGACTCGCGCTAGACTTTGCACACTCCAAGCACCAGCTGAGCGCTGCCCTAGACAGCGAAGAAATGCTCCGTTTGCTGTCCTTCTGTGCGTCCAGCTCCCGAATCACAATGTCAGGTACGACGATCCCAAAAGGAGGCTTTATCTGGGTATTGAGCAGAGTGTGCAGTGATTTGAGGGTGTCTAATTTTGATATGAGGACGTTGGTATCGAGGACGAGAACGCTGGATGGGAAAGAGTCCTGAGCGGATAAGAGGAGTGTACTGATAGGCAGCTACAGACACACCGTGTGTACATCCACCGCCATCAAATCATCGAGCTGCTTGCTGTTCCCTTTCCCGCTCTCACCGCGTAAATCAGCTACAACGCTCAGCGCCTCCTTGTTCAGATCCTCCTCAGTGTCGAGCTCCATGTTGTACTCGACCTCGCAGCTCTCCTCGTTCACGCCGTCGACGGTGAGAATGACGGGGCCATCGTTGGTCGACGCAGCGTACGAGTCAGCGTAGGCTGGCATTCGAGGATCATGAACGTAGTGAATCAAGCGAGAAGACATGAAATATTGTGAATTCTGTGTGCTGCTGTGTATTCTTACAAGACTGTGTGACTGCTCAATGTACCATTACATCCCCTTGCGCCTCCATCGCCTGCTGGCTTGCTGGCTTGTTGATGATTTCCTGTCCTTCCCAAAAGCGAGGGAGTTCTGTGGGGTGATTTAGCAATAGTCTACAACTAAATACACTACCCACCATTGCCAGGCACGAACAAGCGCTGTACGCCGTCGTCTGTGATGACGCACATTCTAATCGTACCGCCAGAGCTGCCGTCTCTGGACATAGCCAACGCGAGCGTGTTCTTAACAAAGTCCACGGTCTCGTCTTTGGTGAAGTTGTCTCTGTACGTCGCGTCGCAGTATCCGTACACGTACGTAGAGCCACTACCGCCAATAGCCCAAGGCTGTCTGAACATACCGCCGCCGAGGGGAATATTGTACACGCTGCCGCCGTTGTGCTTGTCGTAGCCAGCGACGATGATGCCCGCTGAGAGTCTGTCCTTGTTCGAGTAGCACAGCTGGTTGAACAGCGCTGCCGCCGTGTGCACCGAAGGTCTCTCCTCCTGCTGCACGGCGAACATGGATAAATGGTAAGCGACGATATCAGCGACGGCCTTGAGTGGTGTCAGCTGCGTTCTACGCACTCCTAAGCCAGCTCACTTGGGTATCCGCTGCAGAACCCGATCTACAGCAATAAATGCGGTCGTGGATATGCGTAAGCTTATCCGTTACTCTGTTGGCCTATGGTATGGCTTAGTAAACGCCTTCTCAGCTCGTCTTTCACCCACGATATAGCTCCCCATCGTCGTTCTCGAATCTGCGCCAATTACGACGCCACCTTCAAAGGCTACGGCCATAATAGACGTGCCCAAATTTACTTCACCCTTTTTGAGCCTGTTGGCGTCGGCGTGCGTCATTGCGCTTCTCAAATCCATTCTGCTTTCTTGGGCGTCGTGTTTAAGAGCGTACGTAATCTCCTTTTCCCGAAACCATCAAGATATGGAATTACAAAAAATCAGAGATGACATTACGCGCGGCGCAGACGTGGCTGGGAACTTGAACAGAGTGAAGCTCATCATCTCCAACCCACTGAGCAGCTTCGACGATAAGCAGACTGATTTGGTGGTGGAGATCTTGGAGATGGGAGCATTTAACGCGATAGATAAGAAGGATATCAGCTCCTTCCAGCGTTATCTCACCCTCTTGAACCCCTTCTACACCAAAAAAACCACTCAGAACTACGAAAAGCTGCTATCGCTGCAGCTGCTCATTTACTTGACTCAGAACAAGCTCAGCGACTTCCATTCCCTTCTTGAATCACTCCCGCTCGAATACCTCAACAACCAGCACCTTCAGTCGCCGATTAGCTTGGAGAGGTGGATCATGGAGGGCAGCTATAACAAAATCTGGGAATCGAAGAGCACAATAGAGTCATTTAGCACGTGGATCTGGTCAGACTTGATTGACACCATCAGAAATGAGATCGCGTCATGTCAAGAGAAGGCATACGATTCACTGCCAATGAATGACGCCGCAACTCTTCTCTTCTTCACTAATCAATCTGAGCTATCTCAATTCGCTAACAAGAGAGGATGGACAATCTCACCCTCCACCCAACACGTCATTTTCAAGGACTTGAACTCAATTACAGGTATTGAGAAGGCCAAGATCCAGCTGCCATCGCGCAACATGATCTCACACTCGCTCAACTACGCCAAAGAACTCGAATCTATTGTCTAATTACATGCATCACCGTTTGAATCAATCAGCTTGCAATGCAATGCATTTTGCAGGTATTTATTTGCTCTTGATAGAAGCATTCTCTGGTGGTAGTACCTCGCTATCGTATAACGCTTTGTCGAGCTAGCGAGCGTCGTCAGATGTGTTACCACGCCTAATCACTCACTCACCAGCAGCATACCCGCGAATACGACCAATCGAAGCGACAGACTAGCGTCTCTAGGCAACGACAGCCCAATGACGCCCCTCTTATACTCTCCGCCGACGCGCACGTACCATCCAACCTCGGTGCATGAAAATTCGTTGATAGTGACGACGAGCGATTTGTTACGCGTCTCTTTAACTTTGTAGGGTATAGAGTGGTGTACAAAGTGCGCAAATATCCCCTTGGCTAGCAGCCGCCGCCTCATCTCGATTGCGAGCTTGGTCGGCCTACCAAAGACATCGCAAATCTCTAGCCGATACTTGTAGTTGTCAGGCGATGCTACGACGAGGGTATCATTGTGCTGCGTGTATAGCTGCACACACGCATCTTCGACTCGGAGGAGCAGAGGTGGAGGTGTGGATATGGACTGTGTGTATGATACTCCCCGCCGTATCTCCAACAGACCGTTATTGTTGAATTGCGAAATGTTGTGTGTCGAACGCGCCTCTATTGTGGCCATGATCGCTGCTCTTTAAAAGGACCATGCGCACGGCACCAGTGTATCCACCACTCGGCATCTTTTCATTCGCTTGAAAGAAGCCGCGAGAGGGACGTGCGGTGGTCAATCACTCACATTGTAATGAGAATACTTATGCTATTGATTAGTACAATGGTAATAAGTTATACAGTTCCGTTTACAGAGTGCATTTCGTTGTGTCATGAGGATCGTCCGTGAGTGAAATTGAGAGGCGTGAGAGGGGTATAGCGTAGTAAATGTAGGAGTACTTCCAGCTCATTGGAAGGATTGCTTTCGTGGCTTGGAGGAGTGCGAGTGATGGAAGAGGTTGTTAAGCGAGGATAAGGAGGTGAGTGAGCTGAGTGAGCTCTGCGAAGACGAAGCCGGCAGCAGCTGCTTGAAGGGGTGGTGATGGTGTGGTTTGGCCTGTCTTTCTATTTTGCCCATCTGTGACACAATATTAGCCCATGCAAGTCCCAGACAAGTTTATCTCACCAGCAAAGACACCAGAATCAGCAGCAGCTTATCGTGGTCGGAGAGATTGGGGCTGAGCTTGAGCGACGAGTGCTTGTGAATGTGCAGCCCAGGCTTGGGCTTGTTGTACGACGCCAGAACGCCGTTAGTGTCGAGATCGACAGCGACGAACGAAATGTAGTCCTTGGATTTAACGCTGCATTTGAGCCCAGAAGGGGTCACGAATACGTACGACAGGCTATTGAAGTAGCTGTCCCTGTCTACGTGCACTTTGGAGTTGCTGAGCAGCACTTCGTAATCGTAGCCGTGCTGCTTGGAGAGTGCGTACAGACGCCCAGAGGGATCCACCAAGTTGACTCTGTTCCCCTCGCTCACCGTTCGCAGCAGCCAGTGACCACCCGATGCCTTATCAAGCACCTCCACCTCGTTGCCGTCTTTTGCCTTGTAGATGTGGTAGGCGTCTGGCAATTTATTCAGTATGGTCATGATCGTTGGTGTGCAAAGTCCGCCCAATCAGAATTTGGACGTCAGGTATTGAAACTTGCGCGAGACACGGGCAATTATTTGGTTCAGCGCAAGCGTCGGCTGGATGGATGCGGGAGTTGTGTGGAAGCGGTGAGAATGTGCTAGCTACTTTTACAACAACTCCTGCTGTATAAATTTGTAATGTAATTTAATCTATGCACGCACACACTTACGCACGCACACCCAACTCAAATTTTCTGTGCATAAAGCACCGCTTTGTGGGGGTGAAGAGGTTTTCAAATAGCAGAATAGCAGGCGCTGTCTACTGGCTGCCACTAATACTCCAATTCACTGACAGCTGTCAAGTCAGAATTGGGGCGCTTATCTATGCCTAGACTGCGCGGCATAGCACTTTTTTTAGGCAGGTACAGCGGCATATTAAATTAATAGGCGAATTACATGGACTTTTATTGTCATGACTGCGAATTGCAGCTCAGATTGCGTGTCAAATGAAGCACTCGCTAGCCGATTGGTACCGGATTGGTGGAGAGACAAGTCATCTGGCTCTAGGAAGCGTGTGACTGCTACGACTGGAACTGAGCAGACTGGGCTTGCTTGTACTCAGACTCAGTGACCGGGTTGAGTATAGCTGGAGTATTGGCGCTGTCTAGCACTCCCATCTTGTACGATTCACCGAGGAATGTCGTTGAAGCGGTAGACGCAGTGCTCAGGCTATTCTTTATGAGCTGCGAGTGTCTACAAAGCCATCAGCAAAGCCACGCCTTCCAATCCCATTGAACCCACTCGTTTGCGCACTTCAAGCCCACTTTCTGCAGGCCATTGGGAAGTTTGCTGGTTACGGCGATAATATCATAGTGGACGCTGCCGTTGACGACGCCATACAAGGAAATGAGTGCGTTGTTCAGGATTTGTTTGAATGCAGTGTCTGTTATCTGCGACGAAGGATTCAGCGGCTGGCTGAGAGCAGTCAAAAGAGCGTCAAAATAGCGTCAATAGCAAGCACACGCTCACTTACACAGATACCAAGATATACGCGAATTCCATCTGATGATTATGACGACAGTATGATACAAACAGCCAATGTACGCGATTTATATTGAGATGAAATGACATGGATGACTTGGTTATAAAATTCTATCAGAAGCTGCAGCGCCTACTCCCACACGTCCTCCGCGGACTTCCTCGCCAGCCTGCGCACCGTCTTTCTGTAACCGGGCAAGTCCTCGCGCACCTGCTTGGCTGCGTCGACGTTAGCGGGCGAGTCGGTGCACGGCGTGTCTGAGGAGAGCAACGAGATGACGGAGATCAGTATGGATTCTACGGAGTGCACCGGCAGCCACCTCTCTGAGGCATCCTCCCAGCCCCACTCATCGTCCCCGGGCGGGTGCAGAATCGAAATGCAGACCTCTCCCTTCCTATCTGGGGAGTTGTAGACTGTGTACTGTTAGCCGTGGGAGCAGTACGCTTACCCCACTCACTCGATGGATGCCATAACTCAGATAAGAACTTCATTTTCGGTGGCAGCAGCGGATATTCCTGGTATTTGATAAGATAAGGATTCCTTAATCATCCTCACACACCTCCGGGAATGACAGCTTCGCCTTGAGAATCGCGCCCTCGTACAGAGTATCCGCTGGACCAATGAGGATGATCTCCCACTCGTACAGGTTGTCGTCGTCGACCAAGCCTGCGCTGAATCCTTGCACCGGGTATTTCTTGAGCTGCTGTAGCTGCCTCGCTAGATGTGTATTCGACGCCGGCATTTGAATGTTTGAATTCAACGTCCACCGTCTCCGACCCAGGCTAATGGAAATATCTGAGCAAATAAAGTCCTGCTTGTTTTCTGGCCTCAGCAAGGACAAATATCTCAGCCACTGCAAAATCATCGAGTCCACCGACCCGCCCAAGCCGCGTTACCTCCTCCTCGCACACGACACACACATCAACCAGCCCGTGCTCTACAAATCAAAGAGGAATTCGAATGGCACCTTCTCCATCGGAAAGTCGTGGTCCCTCGACTCCCTCATCAAAGTTGAGCTGCTCAATTACGACACTTTCAAGCTCTCTTTATCAAAATCCTATCAGTGGAAGGCAGACAGAGTCAGCGAGCTCAGACCCTTCTTAGACGCTCTCATTGGCTCCTACAATGCCCACTTCCCCAACAAGATTTCACTCACAAACCACTACAACTCAACAACACCGCTTTCCCTCAAACCAAGCAGACAGGATGTCTCCGATAAGCTTCACGCAGGGCCTGTGCATCACGTGCAGCAGCCAGCACCGTCTCCGCAACCCAGGCAGCGTCCACAGGCGCAGATACCTCCCCCAAAGCCTGTTCCACCACAGCAACCACCCCCGGTTCACCAACCACCACCACCACAGCCGAGACAGCGACACCACACGCCGCCCACTGCACAGCAGCAACCCGCGAAACCTCACAGGTCTCCACAGCTGCAACAACCCGCGCAAGTTTCACCAAATCCGCAACTGACACAACAGAAGCAGCTCTCTCCCATTCCAGCGCCCACTCACCAGCTTCAGCAGTCTCCAAAGCAGCCACAGCGGGAACTTCAAAGGCCAGCGCGACCAGAAAAGCCGACACTGCAGTCTCATCCTTCTCATTCGCCAAAGCAGCATCAGCCTCAGCAATTACAGCATGTTCAGCAACCGTCGCCGCCTCAACAACCCCTGCAACCTCAACAAACTCAGCAGTCGCCTCAACCACCACCTCCGCCGACGCTTTCTCTCGACACCCACAAACTCACTCCTAAGCAGTCATTCGAGAACTCGACTTCACCCATCGTACAAAAGCGATCACACAAAAGAAACATTTCGAGACCATCAGACGCTTCTTTGGGCGACGCCTTCTCCTCACTCGCCAGAAAGCCATCTCACACCTCCACTTCCGAATCATTTAACGACATACAGCAAATAGATGAAGCTTTGGGTGGTGCAAACTGGCGATCGCTCAGAAGCGCGGCTCAGATCGACTCTACTGCTATCAGTCAGCATGACGAACAGAGCCTCACAAATGAGATCAACAATGTAGAGGCTGCGATGGTCAGGTCAATCGTATCTGACCAGGATGACACTATGGACTACCTCTTCAACTACCTCGACTCAAATCTCGCAGAACTAGATGATATGGACGCGTTGGTGGGCAAATTTAGAGCTCATCTTATGCTTGTGGGCGAGGACATCAGCTACATTGAGTCGCAGCGCGGCAAGCAAACTCAGCTCAACAACGAGCAGGCTCTGCTTGACGAGATGGAGAAACTCGACCAACTATCACCACCAAGTGTAGACGTCGACCAGGCTGATCTCATAGTATTGACCAAGGAGAGTTTAGAAAGTGACAAGGGTATCGCTGCCTTGGAAAGAGCTGCTGCGACCCTCTACAAAGCCATCAGAGCACATGATGAGCAAGCTGACGTGGTCGAGAAGCGTGTCAGCGAGTACAAGACGATCACGCTGCAATTCGCCAAGCGCATGCTAGACTACCTCTCCATCATGTTTAAATTCCAGGTGGACAACCTCATCAACGACCCAACCAGGCAGATCTCAGAAGCGAAGCCGGTCATCAAGTCACATGAGAAGATGGAGTCATACCTCGGCAGGTATTGCGGTCTCGTTTTGTTTTTGCGAGAAATGGATAGGAACAGATACAAGGAGGTTTGCGGTAACTACTTCAGCTCTGCATCCGAACTGCACAACAAGGAGATGTCAAAGCTGCTGGCCGTATACGCCAATCTCACCCACAAGGCTACCGAAGAAGAGAGCGATGCCAATTTCTCCAACCCATTCGACGGTATGGCAGGTCAGCCTGCCCGCAAGCGTCCCGACAAGAGACTCGACTCGAAGCGTACCAAGCGAGGCGACGAATTGCCTGCATTCGAGTCGCTGAGTCGTGTTCTTGCTCAGATCTCCACCCAAATGAGAGGCGAAGAGGTCTTCTTGCAGGATCTTCTTGCCATCCATAAGGCACCACCAACATTTGCTGAGTTCGTTGACCTTGAGGACGTCTTCAAGCGCAAAGCCAGAGACTCTCTTAGCGGCGTCGACTTTGGACCGCTGTCGGATGTAAAGAGTGCATTTGACTTGATCTTTGCCTTTTTGAGTCCTGCGTTGCAGGCATGGATTGATGGTGCACTTGTCAAAGATAATATGTGCGTTGTAGTGTCTTGCACTTACTTCCTCTCACACTCTACAGGCAAATTGTTGGTTTGATTGCTCAGCTCGAGAAGTCGATGAAAAATGCATACAAGAATGGCCAGCCATTCCTTCACTCCATGCTCAAGAAGCAGAAGGTGCGACTCAACAACATGTTCTCCAAGTACATATCCGATCAGATGAAAGCCATCGAGAATACAAAGCTCACAACCAAGAAACGCAAAGGTGTCGCTCCATTTATCCGCATCATACCATCCTTCGTGGGTAGAATCGAGGCGCAGCTTGTAAACGTTGCCGATGATTGGGAAATTCGCAAGAACGTCAATGACGCTTACGATAAGATCATTGGTAGGATGTTCGACTCCCTCAAGCAGATAGCCAAGGAGGAGGACAGCTTGGATGTCAGTGGCGAGGACAAAGGAGCTCTGAACTTGCATGTGAGTGACCAAACTCAGGTATTTCTTCATTGCTAATGCACCTGCAGGTAATTATGATCGCCAACTCTCACTACTTCCTTCAAGCCTTTAAGGCCAAGCCAATGAAGGCTCTGACGCCATTCTTGGTGACGTCCGAGTCGCTCTACAGCACACACTTGGAATCATATGTCAGACTTCTCTGGAGAAGGCACCTGCACAAGCAGATCGACTACTTTGAAGGTCTGGAGAAGGCGCTCAAGACGACTAAAGCTTCAGAGATGATCAGCCACCCTACGTTCGGTAAGAGCGCTTACAAGCGCATCGTGCGGGACTACACAGCCAAGGACCTCAAAAAGTCCACTGAAGCGCTGCACAAAAGAGTCGAGAAGCACTTTGACGTCAATATCGAAGATGAAGTGGGATACAATGAGGTGATGAAGGTGATCGAGATTGTATGGAAAGCGCTGGAAGATTACCTCACGACGTGGACAAATGACTGGAACCAGCTGATCGCTGCCTGCTTTGCCGGCCTTGAAGGATTACACTATACCCAAACTGATATCCGATTGTCGTGGGTCTCTATTTTGCGTTCGTATCGCCAAGCTGACCACACCTGTGCAGGTTCAAAAACAAAAACTAAGTGTATAATATTATTGCAATGAGATTACATTTACATCCGACGATAGTGGTCATAGTAATAACACCGTTCTGATTCGACTTCCCATGTGACGTCATTTTCAACGAAAACCCGATTTCACTGGGTTTGAGTAGGTATTTAAATCAAGCATCTCTCCTTATTCTCGTACCACCAGAAACAACACACAATGTCAGCAGAAGTCGCACGCACAGTTGAGCTACCAAAATCTACACACACCCCACCAGAGAAGGGCTACAAGCTGACGAGCAACGGTGGACCAATCGAGGAGAGCAATATTGGCTGGCTCAAGGAGACGCCTAAGGATGCACCAGCTGAGCTGATCAGGGAGAGATACAACACCGACGGCTATGTTCTCGTCAAGGGCTTGCTCCCAGTGGACGTAGTGAAGAAGATGAGAAAAGCATACTTCGACTTTGTCAAGTGCACGGGCGTGCTCAAGGAGGGTACCGAGCCTGTAGATGGCATCTTCGTCGGCGGCGATCCAAAGAAGTTCGGCGGACCTGGCTCAGCAGCAACAGGCGAAGGCACGCTCGACCCACAGCAAGTGGAGTTCTTGAACAGAGCCACTGAGGCTCACTACGCCGACTTTTACGATGAGTTCCAGAAGACGCCAGGTGAGTACGGCACAGTGAGGAGATGCAGAGCTGACGAACACACGCAGAGTTGTATGACTTTGCTCGCAAGATCACGGAGTGGGAGAACATTCTTCTTCTGCAGCGCCAGATGCTTAGAACCAACGTCAAGAACTCTGAAGCAACGGCGGTGCACTACGACCAGATCTTCCTCCGCGGAGCCATGCCAACAAGCTTGACGGCGTGGGTGCCAATCGGAGGCTGCGAGGCCAATGGCGGTAGTCTCATCTACTTGGAGAAGTCGCACGAGATCGGCCAGCAGATCGAAAATGACTTTACAGAGAGAGCCAAGCACTTCACGCCTCAAGAGCGTCTGTCGGCGTTCAACAACAACATGATGCGCGGTGGTATCCTCTCAGACGACGCGCAAGGATTCGGTAAGGTGTATGGCAGGAAGTGGCTCATCACCAACTTTGAAGATGGAGACGTCGTGTTCCACCAGCCATTCATGATCCACGCGTCTTCAGTCAACGAAACAGACAAGATCAGACTGAGCACAGATCTGCGCTTTGTTAACCCAGACGACGACTTCGACAGGAGATGGACCAAGAAGTGGTGAGTACTGGGCGTTGCTGCATTTCACTACTAACATGGCTCAAGGTACGTCGGCGACGGTCTCTAGAGATGCCCGCACACTGCGGCACTGCATACCGTTTCATTTCTATTGTACTATTTGATCAATTGTGATGCTTTACGACTTATACAACAGCGGACTATACAGCAGTCTGGTTGCGTCTGGCTGCGTCTGGCTGAGCATTGCTGAGCATTGCTAGTAGACATTAAGCTCAATCAACTGCGGTTAACGCAGCTTATCTAGCTGCTTGCTCATACCGCATGCTCTCAGCCACGTTATCCATCGAAGCGGTTGTATTTCGCGTCTGAGGACTCGTACCGGCCTTTCCGGCGATAACACCGGATGACGACAGCAAAGATAATAACGACAAACGGATGATATTGAGTATGCTATATACGCAGAAACACCCTAATTACAATCAGTATCTCTCGGTTGCTTTCCGATCCTCGTTCATGTCATCCGCCAACTCGCCCCGACATGATCGCAATTCGGCAGCGGTCCATAAAACCAATTTAATCGCTGCTTACTCTCTAACCATATCAAACTCATCTCAACAGCGAAATATTTCAACAGCCTACAGCCGCAACTGACAACGATGACTACAACCACCACTACAACCAACACCAACAATACCAACACAATCGCAGTCCTCCATGGAGCTAAGGATCTTCGGATAGTGAGCCCAGTCCAATTTGATAGTCGCATCCAGCTGATCACAGCCCCAGGAATCCCGCCCAGCTCGACACGTCGACGAGTTCGACGCTCAGGTCGACGTCAAAGCAACCGGTCTTTGCGGCTCTGACTTGCACTACTACCGCCATGGCCGCAATGGCGATTTCGTTATCAGGGAGCCGCTCGCGATGGGTCACGAGGCAGCTGGCGTCGTCACCGCGGTAGGAAAGAGCGTTACACACATCAAGCCAGGGGATCGCGTCGCGATAGAGGCAGGAATTTACTGCACCAGCTGTGACCTCTGCAAGAGCGGCAGGTACAACCTCTGTCCAAACCTCAGATTCGCTTCATCAGCCAAAACTTACCCGCACTTGGATGGCACGCTTCAAACCCGCTTCACGCACCCTGCTAGACTACTACACAAGATGCCAGATGGCGTTACCTTCGAGCAAGCTTCCCTCGTCGAGCCGCTTAGTGTCGTTCTGCACGGCAGCAGGCGATCTGGCGTCAGAGCAGGTCATCACGTCGCAATCTTCGGTGCTGGCGCTGTTGGATTGCTTGCTGCTTCAGTCGTCAAAGCTCAAGGCGCAACAAAGGTTACTGTCATTGACATTGACGAAAATAGACTCAATTTCGCCATGGAGCACAACTTTGCCGACAACATCGTCTTGTTACCACTTGGTCCTCGTCCCACATCCACTGCCGAGTCTTTGGACGCCTCAAAGAAGACCGCTGATAGCATACTAGCCCAGTCTACCAGCAATGGTTATGATGTCGTGTTCGAGTGCACAGGTGTAGAAACTTGTATGCAAGCCTCTATCTTCGCTGCAAAAGCTGGTGGAAAGGTCGTTTACATTGGCATGGGAACACCTAATGCGACTCTCCCTGTTTCTGCCGCAGCTTTCAGAGAGGTCGACCTCGTTGGAGTGTTTAGATACTCCAACACTTACAACGACGCTCTTGGCATGTTTGCAGCAAACAAGCTAGCCTCAGCAGATTCCCTTGTCACCCACAAATTCAAGCTCAATGACTCCAAGCAGGCATTCGAGACGCTTTCAAATGGCAAAGACTCAAGCAATAGACCTGCCATAAAAATAATGATTGGCGATTATTAGAAGTTTGACAATGTTCATAGCGTTCATTAGCAATTTGATGTTTCACTGCATGCGATACTTTACAAGGCGTATGCCTTGCGTCACAGCGGCCCACCATGAGCAAATCCTATTTGTGACATTCTAGTGCAGAAGTGCAGACCTGCATAAATGCATAATTGCATAAGTGAAGAAGTGCATGAATGCATACATGCATAAGTCACCTGTGCACTTGCACAAGTGCAATAATACATAAGCGCAGAAGTGCAAAAAGGCTCATGAGCTCATACGGCAGATGTATATGCTCACACGGCTACTGAATGTGCTCTCACAACCGAGCAAGGGTTGAAATTGCAGCTTACAGCTTGCATCTCGTAGCTTGCAGCTTGCATCTCGTAGCGTGCAGCTTGCATCTTGCATCTTGCATCCTGTGGCTTGTAGCTTGCAGCTTGCAGCTTATACTTTATGGCTTGCAGCTTGTAGAGTGTACATACAAGTACGTACACAAATGAGGTATTAATACCGACAGCACTAGCATGTACCCCTACGTCTACATCTACCACTACCACTACCTCTATCTCTACCTCTATCTCTACCTCTACCTCTACCTCTACCTGTAGTACCTCCACCTCTACCTGTAGTACCTGTACCTTAACCTGTACCTGTACCTGTACCTCTACCTTAACCTTACATGCTAGTGACATGCTAGTGACATGCTACTTACATGCTAGTGACATGCTAGTGACATGCTAGTGACATGCTACTTACATGCTAGTTGCATGCTAGTTACATGCAAGTGACATGCTAGTTACATGCAAGTGACATGCTAGTTACATGCGAGTGACATGCTAGTGACATGCTACTTACATGCAAGTGACATGCTAGTGACATGCTACTTAGATGAAAGTGACATGCTACTTACACGCAAGTGACATGCTAGTTACATGCTAGTTACATGCAAGTGACATGCAAGTGACATGCTAGTTACATGCTAGTGACATGCTACTTACATGCAAGTGACATGCTAGTTACATGCAAGTGACAGGCTAGTTGCATACTAGTTACATGCAAGTGACATGCTGGTTACATGCAAGTGACATGCTAGTTATATGCTAGTTACATGCAAGTGACATGCAAGTGACATGCTACTTACATGCAAGTGACATGCTAGTGACATGCTACTTACATGCAAGTGACATGCTAGTTACATGCAAGTGACATTCTACTTACACGCAAGTGACATGCTAGTTATATGCTAGTTACATGCAATTGACATGCAAGTGACATGCTACTTACATGCAAGTGACATGCTAGTGACATGCTACTTACATGCAAGTGACATGCTAGTTACATGCAAGTGACATGCTACTTACACGCAAGTGACATGCTGGTTATATGCTAGTTACATGCAAGTGACATGCTAGTTACATGCTACTTACATGCTACTTACATGCTACTTACATGCAAGTGACGTGCTATTATATGCAAGTGACAGGCTAGTTACATGCTAGTTACATGCAAGTGACATGCAAGTGACATGCTAGTGACATGCTACTTACATGCAAGTGACATGCTAATTACATGCAAGTGACAGGCTAGTTACATGCTAGTTACATGCAAGTGACATGCAAGTGACATGCAAGTGACATGCAAGTGACATGCTACTTACATGCAAGTGACATGCTAGTTACACAGTAAACCACCTATTTGGCGAGTACAGATGCAATCGGTGCAGTGTACTGACTCAGTCTGTACTTGACTTCCTCCCTACATACTGAATCTGTTCTCGTATAATGTACAGATTCA